>JAYMTF010000163.1:0-48160 GCA_036897485.1 Pelargonium nanum
TAATATTCACTTTCCATAACTCAGGATTCTGCATTTTTCCTTCACTTTCCGATGTGTCAAATGCCCTTATCAACTTTCTCAGGTAAGTTAACATTCCGGGAAAATTTACTTTTCCGTTGCCAAACGATACCAAAGTGTAATGTTAAATTTGAGCAAAGAGCGCTAGAGGTCCTATATTGATACTCAAATTTGTAACTTTACGAGTCAAAATGGTCATTTAGATTTTTAAAGATGCCTTTATCAGATGGATATAGATTTAGATTGAATTTTGCAATTTATTGTATGGTTTATATCTACCATATTTGATAAATTTGATATAAGCATGATTTTCAAAAGCTCAAGATGTCTTTAATATAACTAGGTGGATAAGTGTAACAAATAAATATTATAATATGAAAATATAAGATATTTAAAATTTAACTCAATTTAAAGATTTAAACCAATAAAATATATGTTTTCTTGCTACCTTAAATGTTCCCCATCTCACTACTTCCACACCTCACTGAGACTATCGATCTATTCAGACGATAAGACATTACCAAAACAGTAGAGGATTATAGGATTTTCAATCCTTTCCGTGATGATTGAAGAGCATGTGGAAGCTCCCAAGTTCTTCTAGTGTCTGCAAACGACATGCCTGAAAAGTTAGAACTCAACCCTCGAATGGGGCTCAAAACGGGTCTCCACATTGCCAACAACCAATCACACGGTGACACATCATAGGAATAGTTGTGAGTATAAATAGTCATTTTTATACTTGTGTTGCAATAAGTATGTAACCTCCCAAACAAGCCCTTAAGTTCGTTGCATTCCTCCAACTTCCTCCGATTTTCAAGCTTAGGTACCGCCAGAGTGGCGTCTGACGTAAGCACAGCTGTGACCTGTCTCTTCTTTGGCGCCTTTTTCCCCATTTATACACATTTTGATATTTTCCCCTAAACCCAGAACCGCCTCTCTCTCTCTCTCACACAAATCTCAAAATCTCAAAATGGGACGAAAAGCTCTCAACCAGCAGTCAAAGAACTCTGAAATGCCATCTTCATCCGGTGATGCAGGTCCGTACACACACATTCCGTTCACGTCTCCATTGTTTCTGTATCTATGTTATTGATCACATGCACACATTGCTGTGATCACTCGTTTCATTATCTAGGGTTTTATTTTCTGATCTTTGTACGGAATATGCTTGCGATGTTGAAATAACTGCTTCAATTTTCTTCCTAATCCACTTCATTTCATATGTAGAAGGAGAAGAGAATCAATTGCACCAATTTCTGAAGTTAACTGAATCTGGAGATCTTGGCGCTTTCAAGAGTAATCGCCATGAAACACTGACTCTTTAGATTTCTCTTTCTTTTTTGTTTGTGTTTGCATTTCTTGATTCTGGTTCTGAGAACTATGTTTCTGGTGTTTCCCCCCCTTTAATTTTAAGCTATTTGATTAGAATTAAATCCTACACAGATACAGTAGAGTTGCGTGGCCCAGGAGATGAACTGACGGAAGAATATATTCCAAATGCTCTTAATGCCTTACAATATGCTGCTTTGTGGGGGAACGTTGGTGCAATGGTGTTTTTGATTGAGGGGAAGAAGCTTGATATTAATACAAAAGACTCCAAAGGTATTATGAAAGAAATACACACAAAATGTATATTATGTTTTGAACTGTTGCCATGTCATGCCTTGCATACTTGTTATTTTTCAGTTTGCTTCTTTTAGATTCCTTTTTCTTTGGTTTGTGATTGTATTACGTTTTAGTCCTTCCTGAAATACTGGTGATTTGTTTTCTTCTGAAACATTTTACCGTTTTGTTTTTTTATAAAAAAAAAGCCAAGAAAGAAATATTGATGATAATTTCCGAGGCTGAGATTTTTCAAAGCCAGTCCAACTATTAATTCTCTTGTTCAATTCTGGTATTGATAGCTTCATGCAATTGTTTGATGCTCATACAATATATCATTTTGTCGTGGATATATGTTCTTCAATGTGATTTAGAATATAGTTGCTTATATTCCAAGGAAGCAATTTTGCTTTGTACATGTATATAAGGTGCTCATTCAGCTACTCAAATGCAATTGAAAAGAAAGAAATGGTAACATTGAATCAATATTAGAACAATTTGTAGTTTCTACATTCATACTTCACTACCTTCTAATTTGCTAGCTCTTGTGACATGCCACCATTAATGTATGGTTATAAAGTTCATGTTTTCTATTTTGCGATTTCAGTCAAACTATGCAGCATTGGTTCCATGTAGTTAATTTCTGGCAATTTGCTCATTACAGGTGAAACACCTTTGCATCAAGCAGTCAAAGGAGGGTATGATTCTGCAGTGGTTTATCTTCTTGACCATGGTGCAAATCCTAATTCAGCATCGGATGAAGGACTAACTGCTTTGCACTATGCTGCTGAAAAAGGTTCTGTACATCTGTTTGCCCAACTGAAAGAATCTGGCCCTTCTTTTTTTTATGAAGTTATTATTTATGTACTTTTTCCTTTATCATTCAGTTTTTGATACTTGTTAAATTTATGTCTTGTCTTGTCTTGTCTTGTCTTATCTTTCTTGCATCATATATGATTGGTGAACATGTTATAATTCATTTGAAATTAAGTGATTTTTTAACTACCACTTTTATTTCAACCAAAATATTATAGTATATTATTTGCTATTCATTGCCTTATATTCTGTGTTATCAAAAGTTTTTTTAAGTTCCAGAAATGATTTTCTTTGTGAAGTCAAGGTGTTGTACATTACTGTCTGTTTATCGCAGTTCAGCTCAGCTTCCTTACCCCACTTAAGCAACTTTCTTCTCATTTTGCAACCGTACTTCATCTTTAATGACTGAACCAAACTGCCATGTGTTTAATTATTTCCTAAAGTTCTTCATCATCCTCTTGTTAGTATTGTCTCTTTGTTTCTGCCAAGTTATCTATTCTGTTCAACTGTTGCAGGATCCCCCGAAGTTTTGCATCTTCTGATTTCAAAAGGTGCAGTAGTGGATGCAGTATCTGAATCATCTGGCACACCATTGCATCATGCAGCATCACATGGCAATAAAGAAGCCGTAGAAATACTGTTGAATCATCATGCCTGTGTAAGCATGATTATTATTTACTTTTCATGTTAAGTTAATGCTTAAGTTAAGGTCTTCTCCTTGAGCTTAATTTCTATTGCTTCGATCCTATAATATGATTGATATTATAGATCACATACCAGTGAATAAAAAAATAAAAAATAAAAAAATAAAAACTGAATCCCATTTGTTTTGTTTGACACTTTTGCTTAACAGCACAACTGTGGCTTATTGGGCAGCTCCTGCATGACAATTCTCCTGCTTTTGTTTTCTTATTTTTTATTATTTTAATTTTGTTTTATTTCCTGCATTGTATTTTATATTTTATGTGGAATGTTTCTTTTCATGTAGGTTTTGATATTTTCTGTCCACTCATTGTTCCTTTGGAATTATATGGTGATAACTTTTATGTAAAGAAAATAATTTATTTACGTAAAAAAGTTCAATAAAGAAACAAAATTATAAACAACTAGAAAAACTTGCTCATTTTATTCAAGATATTTATTATGAGCTAGTCCATATGGTTCTATCCTTGAGAGTGCATTATTTTATTTGGAATAGAACATTAAGTTTCAGTCACAAAAACCACAATTGCCCTTTTCCTAAGTGCGTATTGGAGCTCTGCAACCAATATGACAAATCTTGGAGCAATCAACGTGGATGTTACAAAAGGGATCTTTTTTTTTTTTAAAGTGAACAATTTTGCGCCTACTTTTGTAGGCATTGACTTTTACCATTGATACAAGCTCTGTAGCCTTTACTAGAAGGTCATAACAATTAACAATCATTGTCTCCGTAGTATTGTTGTTGCCCCTCTACAATACTTGTCAAAGGACCAACCATATTCCAAAAGGTTTTATAACTAAATAAGCACGAAAAATGAATTGATCAATCATTTCACAAAAGTTAATCTTGATTAGCCTTTACAGTAATAATGATTCACTACTTTCATAATATTTTATCTTGGTTAGCCTTTTATTTTTCTTGTAATTATTCAATCCAAGGGATGTGAGTAATATTAAGAGATTTTCCAAAGCCTTTTAACCAATTTTGATAGGGAGTTTTGTAAGATTTGGGAGTAAAATTTCTTCTCCGATTTATTTAGCTTTTCAAAGGTAGAATTCCATTGTGGTTTGCCTTTGAATAAGATTAGAAAATATATCAATATAGGCATTCGAACTAAGCCACCTAATCAATTATGATAATAGAATGAGTTTTGGGATATTCAGGAGTGGAATTAGCTATTACATCAGAACTCTTTGAAACCCGAAATTCCCAACTTGATAGGGGCGGAGGTGAATTTTTTTATAGAAGGGATTGGGGTGGGAACAATTAAAATTTTGTCTACATTTGATCGGGGCATCGGGGCTAGGAGACCATTCCTCGCCCTTTACTATACCTAATTTTATTTAATAAATATTTATCTGTTTTTTTAATAAAACGCCTTTTAATTAGCTAGGGAAAATCATCCAAAACAAGTGACTCAATCCCGGGGAGGGTACAAAACCCAATCCAACCCCTCGGGTCTGGACACTCACTGCATAAGGCAGCACTTAATGTCTAGAAAGAAGCTGTGGAAATATTGTTGAATCATCATGTCAGTGTAAGCAAGATTATTATTTACTTAGCATGTTCAATTAATGCTTAAGTCAAGGTTTTCTCTTTGCTCTAGAAAGAACTCGGGCTTCCATTTTGCTTTTTGTTGGTTTTTTATAAGAGTACATATAACAAATTGTTGATAAAGTTGGGTTGTCAGTCATAGGGTTATAAACACTGGTTGCTAGGTTGCCTTTTTGCCTTTATCATTATTTTAAGATGCATCAGTCAGCTCAACCATCCTAGAATTCCATGCAATCTAAAAGGGTGGAGATTAATTGAATAGCTTTGTGGACATGGTTGTTATAACTCTAAATAAGCTGAAAGCAGCAAAATCATTGCATAAGTCCTTTCATGATTTGCCACACATAGATAGAATTACTGACATCTGTTAATATATTGTTGCAAGATCTTAATGGAATAGTTTTTTAATTCTATTGGTCTCATGCAGCCAGACGGCAGCGACGTCCCGTACGATAGTATGGAAAATCTACATACTCCACTGGGGGCATCTATTTGGTCTCGATCTTTAGAATGTGTGGTTCTATTAGTTGAGGTATGTTTGTTACTTGGATGAATGGTCAGTGATCATGATCCTTATTTCTAGATAAGTCTTGGAGCCTTTTTCTGCTCACCAATATTAAACCTCTAATATATTGATGTTTGGAGCAAAGATTCTATATTACTTCTGAGTGCTCTCAGAAAATTTCATATATAGAAAGTATAAGGTTCATTAGGCTTCTAGGAATACTTATAGAGTAAAGAGTAATACAACTTAAAAGGGACAAGGAGGAGAAAGTTTGGCCGGTCACAATTGATATATTTGGAATTTTTTTTTTGTTCAACTAGTTATTGGCATCCGTAAGCTTTTTGTTTCTTAACATCTTTAATTACACATGTAATGCCCAAAATTGCTGATCTCTTGTGTTGCCTTCTTTTCTATCGCCAAATCACAGGCAGGAGCTAAACTTAATACCATTACATGTGGATTGACTCCTCTACAAATTGCAGCTGCTAATAATGAAACTATGATACTAAAATACTTGGTGGAAAAAGGAGCTGATGCAACTGTCACTAAGGTAAGTTATCTTTTATAAGTTATTATTGTTATATGGGTCTAGTAAAATGCATAAAATTTTGCAAAATGAAGCTTGAATTGATTCATTTGTTGAGCAAATTCCTTTTGAGAAAAGGTGCATGTGAAACTTGTTCTTGTTCAGATAGCTTTTGTAAAATAATTAATTTCAGTCCCATGGTAATAAGGTTGATTTCTTTCTTTTGAAATCTTGTTCATGGTTTACTGTAGCCCTAACAAACCTTGATTTTGTTGCCTGAATTCTATGTTGAACAGTTGTAATGCATTCATAGTTATCAGTTGTTGGCTTGAATCCTCAGCAGTACTAGGATATAGGATTTATTATATATGTGGCTTGTTATTAAAATTTTATGTGAAAGTTATTTATCTTGTAATATTGTGGTTTGAATACTCCTGACTAACTAATGATTAATCCCTTCTCACATTCATGTGTGCTTTGGTTTTGGGACTTACAACAGGGGAGAACAACACCTCTAGAGTTATCGGGATTGAGACTCAATCGTGAGGCTATGAAAATTCTCTTTCCAAGGACGCCTCCACTTCCATGTATTCCAGACTGGAGCATTAGTGGAGTAGTAAGCTATTTTGAGAAATATAAGGTATTTCAAGGTTGCTCACTCAATAGTTAAGGCAGATAGTAAGAAAACAATGTTCTTTCTTTTTTTGGGTCAATCACTTGTTAATATTACCTCACTTAATTGAAGTCTGTGCAAGAAAACCTTTTTTTCTTTTTTTTCTTTTTTTCATTTCTCTCTTGAAGTTTGTTATTTTGCGCATGTTGTGATGGAAGATATTTGCTCATTCTTTGCAACAAATGTATTTTCTTACTATCTTCATTATATGCATACTGGTACGCTTCGTGGTAAACACAAGGTGCTGTGAAACATGTAAGAATTGAGCTTGTGAAGTAAAGTATGCATATGCTCTTACGCATACAGAGTAGGTGAAGAGGCATGTGCTCTAACTAAGTGTCAAAGCTAAGATTATGATGTTTATACTCAGGATACCACATCCTTGTCCCTTTTCTCTTGTATTCATTGATAAGCTTTCTGTTGAAAGGGAGGGAAGTGGAAAGGAGGAGAGAGATGGAGAAGGGAAAGTAAAAAAGAATCATTTCTCAAGAGATAACGTGCATGATTAAGCTACTCAAGGATACTGCAATATGTCCTTGTGCTTAATCATTTTATGTTATCTTGGGTAATATTATGGATTTAGATCAACAAGTGTCCATTATTGTTAAGGTTTCTCTCTCTCTCTCCACCAAGTTCCTTTCACCGTTCAGTTTATTAAATATTACTTTCTCCATCCCAAAATAATTGTCCACTTTCTTTTCTTTTTTTTTTGTGAAAATTAAGGATGAGTTAGTTAAAGATAGGTTTCCCCCCCTTATTCCCTCATGTGTTATTGTTGTAACAAACTCAAGGGGCTCTAACCAACATATCTTAAGGATGTTGGTAATCCATGCATAACTAACTAACCAAAATAGAAAGTGGACAATTTTTTATAGAGAAAGTGTACAATTATTTGGATACGGAGGGAGTATATTTATACTATCACATGTGTACTTAAATCATTAATTTGTTTTATGTTCTTTCAATCTTCACTTGAGCTCTCTTGCAGTTGTTCGAGGAGTTGACAAGAAAGGCGACTGATGCATTGCAGAGGTCTGAATATGTTGATGCAATAACAATATGCACAGAAGTAAGCAACTGTATTATTACTATTGGTCTTTATTGTCACTGCCATTGTGAACTTCTGCTTTTCAGAGTCAAAGGAAGATAATTTCCTGTCCTTGGGATAGTTTCAATCTTAAAGTAGAATTGTTTAACATGCATACATCCTCTTTCTGTTTGAGACCAAGTTATGCTTGTCATATGGATCAAATATATATCTATAGTTGTTGGGTAAGGCTGTAAATATAAGGTCTTATGGTATAAATGGTTATATGTTTTGTGATTTGGCCTCGATTGTCTTTTCGTATGCATCTTATGTTTTGTTTTTCTTGTGCAAGATAGGGAGATCATTTGATATAACTGCAATGTGTTTGACCATGAGTCTTTGAATACAATGCTCCTGAATTCCAAAACCTACACAATGATTTAACTCCTTTTTTTATATTTATTTTCCATTTTTGTTTCTTTTGCTCTTAGCATTGTGATATAAACTTTTGCTCTTAGGCACTTGCTTTAAGACCTGATGACCCAGATTTGCTACGCCAACGTAGTCAGTGCTATTACCAGTTAAATTCAGCTGCAGCTGCATTAGCTGATGCTGAGGCTTCCATTAAGGCAAGTCCTGACATGTCATTAGCATACTTTAGCAGGGGTCAAGCATACGAGTTACTCGAGGTGCGTGTTTCATTGCTTCCATCTTTGTTCTTCACGAATAATATTTTATAATCTTACAAGTGCCACCATATGCTGTTGAAGGATGCGGTGAACACAGCTGACTCATATTTGGACGCGTTGCTGATTGATCCTGATGAGAAGGCCTATCAAGATGCGCTCTGGTAAAAGTTCTTAACCATAGCAGTAGCAGTAGCAGTTCAATTGTGAGGATACATGTATGTTCATAAGCATGTTTAGAAAGATGACTATTAGGGTGTTTACATTGTTCCAACCATGGCAGCATTATGTTCTAATGAAGCTAACATTTTTGGTGTGTTACAGGCGAACCCTTGATTTGGAAGTCGAGTACATGTATACTCTGAGGGATTTGGAAACTTTGCAGTTTACCTCTCCTTCAGGTTCCAAGGCCAAGTAATCTGTTCTATTTTCTTATCTCAAATTTGAGGAAATGATAGACTAATATGGTGGTGTCAAAGGTAAAATACCCTCTCTCTCTTCAAATTTGAGGAAATGACAGCAATTATATGTTCTGTTTTTTGTTTCCTCGTGTACAAAAACACTTTCAAGAAAGAAATTTTCTCTTCCAGCTCTGTACAGTTAAAACTTCTCCGGAACTGTGGAATTTCACAGATGCTCGAAGTACAGGAAGAAAAAAAAATACGTACACAATTGCTATTCTATGTCACAATGTGCATTTCTTTTTTCTTTTTGGGTCAAAACGATTGCATATTGACATTTCCTTTAATTATTGGTTCAAGTCAAAATAGTTGACAATTGATTGTGAAGCTCAGCTGTTTCGCAGACGGTGGTGACCATCTCCAACGGTCATTTCATTGAGAATTGAGTTCATGTGGAAGTTCAAATTGGCACTCGCAACGGTCACAACTTGCGCAAATTTCTACATACACGACTGGTGCTGTTCAATGCATATTTAATACGGCCCACAGCAACAAAGTATTAACGGTCATTTGGTTACGACTTTAATGCCAAAATTCAAGTGAGCTTTTCTTTCCCACTAAAACATTACTTGTTCCTTCAAAAAACATTACTTGTTTATTACGAAAAAATAAAACAATATTATACTGACTTAAAAATTAACAAAAAAAAAATTTAACAACAAAATGTCAAAAAACACAACACCAAGAAAGTGCAGCAAAGGCCCCACCGCAAAAGCCTAGAGAATTTGGTCGGAAAGGGACGGTAGGCGCCGGAAAAAGTTGACAGGAACCGAGGGCATGTCGTCGCGGAACCTTGGGAGTCGGAGGTAGTAGAAACCGGATCCCAGAACGTAGGCCTTGAACGGCACCACATAGAACAGTAACGACGCAAACAAGCAGAACACTACAAATATACCAGTTGCTCTTGGATCTCTCCAGTTAAACAATGCATCTAGACGCTCTCCTTGTGCCGCCACGTCACCTAATAAAGTCTGGGCCCGCCCAGCCAGCGCCCGCAGCCTATCGTACCTGATCCGAACATGATCCGGTGATCGTGTGGATGGGAAGCCATCAAGCTCCTCGTCGAGCTCGTCCGGGCCCACAGCGTCCACGTAGGATAGCCTGGGGTCCATGTTGAGTGGAAACCTTGGGCGATAGCGAAATCTCAGCGCTAGGATCAAGAAGGCGTACATAAATATTGTGGGGAGCACTAGATGGGGACATAAAACAACGGCCACCAGCAGCACGTGCATTAGGACTGTAGTGGGTGGGTGCACCCACGTGCGTATCCCGTCCAGCCAACGAGCCAGCGTGGCGGCTCGGCTCAGGCAACCCACGACCCGGAACCAGTTGGCCTTGCTCCGCCTCATGCTCCACATGTGCGTGTCCGAATCCAACATGTACTGGACCACCTCCTGACCCACCGGCGGCCCGGCCCGAGAGAGCCGAGCCGTCACGATTCGCATGGCGGTGTGGCGCAGGATGTCTTGCTGGGCCGGACCCATTGGTCGCACGTAGTGCATTCTCGGTAGCATCGGTCCGGTGTATGCTTGGATGAGACTAACCCACGACGAGCAAGAGAACCGTAGAGCAATCTCAATTTCTCCCATTTTCTTGGCCCCACCTGGAAGCAGTACTGTGCAGGAGTACGAATTCAAGTACACCCGATTCGTGTCCAGAGTCGAGAGCCGTACACGTATCTTCCCGACCCGAATATCCTTCCCGGGTTTCCCTGCTTCGTCGCGCTTGTACCTTCCGTTATCGAACACGCCTATTGTGAGCACCGTACATGGATCGTACACATCCCACGTGTACTGCTCGTTCCACCGTGGATTAAACCGATCAAGAATCGTCCTGGTTCGGACCCACTTCGGACCGTACTTGGCCACCACGTAGGCATCGGTGGTCCCGCGAGTCCCGTCCTTGGTCTTCACCGGAAGCAAATTGGTGGCGCCGCGGATCCCAACTTCGAGCAACCCGATTGGAGCTTTGGCGAGCTGTTTCGCCGCAGGACGGACGTCGCTGGTCACGTGAGCCGCCTCGTCAAGCACGTGATAGCCTCCCTCCAAGCATACCTTCACGTGGATCCTTCCCGTATAGGGCCGGTTCTCACCGCCAACCAAATTGAACCACTTGGATTTTGGCTCCATCCTGTCGTCTGTTCTCCTGTCAACGCTTGGCACGTGTATCTTAGCATGGCCCACAGGTGCCCCGTTGCTCACATCCTCCACTGTAACAATCAGAAGCGGCCCGAACCCCCCACCCGCCACAAATACCAAATCCTCGTTCCAAGTCGGGTTACCGGAGCTCGACGAGGAAGAGCCCACGGTAGTTCGACCCGTTTTGAAAAGTTGGGGTCCGAGTTGAGCTTTGACGTAGAGGTCAGGATTCCGAACCTTAGGAGGCTCTGTTCCCGAACCTAGCTGCAAATCCTGGGTCTGGATAACCGTTAATCTCAAATACCACAGCTTCGGAGACAAGTAAACCTTGGCTCGTGTCTCCGGTATCAAGCCGCCGGAATCAGACTGCCAAGCTTCCTGAAACGCCTCGTCTGCCTGAGTTCCTAACCAGACGGCGAGCATGACGTCATTTCCCGGTGTCTTCTCAGAATCCAAAGTGTACCATTGCGGAGCCAGAGGACTGTCTGGTGGCACTCGCTTCGGCACCTCCTGCAAATCAAAAGACACAGTCCCCAAACAGCTTTCCGTACTCTGGTTGTCTTCTTTCTTCTCCTCCACCCACACCGATGCTTCGAGGGAGCTAGAGTTTAGAGCGTCTTTATCGAAGGCGAAAACTTGATCCCAATCTTTTCCGGTCTGGCTCTTGGTCTTTATACTATGCGTTCCTATCACAAGCTTCGCGTATATCGGAGATGCCGTTTCTGAATTCGCTCGTTTTGCCTTCACGACACGAACGTACAGAAATGGCATTCTGTCGACCAGATCGTACGCACTGCGACTCCGATCATTGGCCGGAGATCGGAGTTCAATGTCGTTCATGCCGAGATCGGGCCTTTTAGCAGTCACAAGAGCCTTCTCTTTGTCTTGATTCGGCTTGTCCGTTTGAGCAATCGCCGGATTAGCTACCTCTGCTGGCGGAGGCGCAGCCGCAGGAGTCTCTTCTGTTTTCTTCTCCTCCGTCTTCGGCTTCTCCTCTGTTTTGGCTTCTTCCTTGGGCTTTACATCTTCCTTCTTTTCCTCTGCTTTCTCTTCCTTCTTCTCCCCCTCTTTAGCGTTTTCCGGCGGCTTCTCCTCTGCAGCAGCAGCAGGCGCAGACTCGTCCTTCTTCTCCTCCTGCGCCGGAGCCGCCGCATCGGCGGCAGGCGGATCATCGACGAAAAACACTTTCAGCCCTAGCTCGCCTTTAATCTGCGAGAAAACGCTCCTCTTCTCCAAGGGGAAGTAAACGAGAGCCTCGGATCCTGACTTGGCAAACGCGGTACCGGCAATTTTAACCTTGCCGAGAAAAGTGTTGCGCTTACCGGTCTTTTTGTCGTTGTAGAGACTGACCTCTAAGGTTTCGGAGGGCATGGACTCGGTATCGTGGACCAGGAACTCGAGGCGCTCGTCCCACTGCGGGTTCAGGTCCCTGAACTTGGTCTTGGTCCGGCGTCTCTGGCCGTCGAAGTCGACGATGGCGTAGGCACTGGCCGTGCCTTGGCCGTCTTTTGGCATTAGATTCTTTGCGCTGCAGACCTCGACGATCAGCTTCCGAGTGCCCATTTTTGCACTGAATATTGTATTTTTTGCTCAGCTCAATTGTCTGGAAAGTAGTTAGAGAGAGAGAGTAGAAAGTTGAAGGTAGGAGGGAGAGAGAGAGACGAGCTCTGATTTGATTTGTTTGGTTTGGGTGTCCGTTGATAAAGTGGTGGGGTATAAAAAGGAACTAGGGTGGGGGAGCGTGGACACGTCAGTATTGACACGTAGGAAAAGATCGACCACGTGGCGTGATCCTGTGGAAGAGAGGATTTCGATGGATAGAGCAACGTGGGGGAGCTGAGCGCCGTGTCTGGTGCTGCTGCTGGGTTTTATTCGACTGTGCTACTTATCGTTGGAAGGGAGGTTGTGAGTTTGGACGAGCTTTACCCTTTATTTACGCATAATGCCATTACTGTTTAATTAATAGCTCTGACGAATAGTGGAAAATCTCGTGAGTCATGATAAATGCATGGATCGGTACCATAACGGCATAACCATATATTTTGCATTGGTCGGTACCATTTTTACAGTATTCATCAATTTGCCATTTTATTCCTTCTGCATTCAGTTACTACAGTAAAAAAAAAAACGATTTTCGTGGTGCCTCATGAGTGAAATCAACGGACAAAAATGACAAATTTTAGTATCATAATGTATAGAATATGCTACGTTTATAAAATGACAAAAATGTTTTTTTTTTCACATCTAATTTTGATTGTTTATTTACTCTAAAATAAGCATATAGATTATACTTTAAATTGTCAATTTTAATCTCACATTTATGTTTGATGTTTGTACCTTTTTCATCAATTTAACTTATTATCAAGTAAATTTTTCTTTACTGTCTCTCAATTTGTAGTGCTAATTTATGTAATATTCAAATTGTTAATTTTGATATTCATCAATTTAACTCGTTACGTGGTGTTCATTTTTATAATATTGTTCAACCATACCGTATATTTGTATTTGCATCTATTTGAATGATGATTTGTAATGTTGTATTTGCATTTGTTAATATACAGCCCAACTTATTTATTTATATATATTATACACAGAGAATACATGCATGCATCCGTTGCACACTCAATATAATTAAATTACTCAACATAAAAAGTGCAAGTACCAAAGAATCAAAGGATAGTACTTTTTCTTTTTCTAGAAATAGTCTTATTTTTTAGGGCTAATTTTGATATTATTGTTCATTAACACATCAATTTCATCATATTTTATCACATGCAAAGCATGTGAACTCCAATTTTTATTTTCAAAAAAATCTCTATCTTACCCTTTTAATTTTTTCTCTCTTACCCATTTCATGGTATATGTCATTATAAAATATAATATTGATCAGAGATTACAATTTAAGTTTTGAATCACATTTTCAAATTCGAGTTGAAAATTTTTGACGAGAAACGGACCAAAAGAGTGCAAGTCAGGTTTCGATTTAAAAGCTAAAGTATGTAGAGCTCAATTATGTAGGCATGCAATAGTAAAAGCCATGGATACTAATTACCCTTATTTTTCAAAAGCTTTATTAATAATGGTACGAGAGTTAGGAATCTCGTTAATGCCTTAGTCTCATTTAAAATACATTCGAATTGACTCCAAATAGTAAAAATTTAACACGTCACAAATATATATTTGTTACATTGTACTAGAAATGACTAATATAGAGATGTTAGATATTTAAATTAAATAGATTATATGAAATCTGACCAAGTGGTTAAGTGAAACACGTACTATAAATTAACATAAACGAAGATACTCTGACCATAAAATTCAGCTAAATTGGAGTGTTAAAGTTTGTGTACATATAAAAATAAGTGCTGCAAATATGAACGTTGGTCTGTTATTGTGCACAACATTGGCATTTTTCTGAGTCGGCAGCAATATAAAAAAACACAACTAGTAGTAGTAATTAGTAAAGAAAGTGGGTGAGAAGTTGAACACGTTGAAGTCACCGATCTTTGTCTGAAAAATTATTACCTTAATTAGCAGGTAAGTACGGTCACGGCACTAACACTTTTGTATGTCTTTTACTATATATATTGTGTATTCGTGTGGATGCTCCTCTTTCTCTCTCTCTCACAACAATAATTTTATACTCAGCTGCTTATATAAGATCGAACCATTAAATGGCAAGTTGTTGCAGGCTACTACTGTCTACTGCAAATATCAACGGTTATGTTTTTATTTTGGTTGTATATATATGCTCCCTTTTGTTATATTCCTTCTTACAAACTAGCTAGGTAATATAAAAAAGTTATTGTTCTCTTGCAATTGGAGTTATTATATGTTAACTTAATTAGGTTGTTTAGCTTTCTTCGCAGGAGGAAATATCATGGACGTCAATATTGGAAAATCGGCCACGAAACATTAAATTTTTCATTGTTGATACAATTCATTGTTAATACAGTTTAGCAGCAAATCTAAATTTATTGTTATCTTGATAGACGCAATTAATCGTTAATTAATGAAATAAAAACATACGTCAGTCATATTGTTATGACTATTTCAAGTTGATGAGTACACGTGGAAACTTTGGAAAGTGTTTGGAAGCTTATTTTTCAAGTTTATCAAGCCAAGGCGCAAAGTGAACAGAGCCTCTTGGCATTTAGGTCAATTGCAATTTGACTGGCCAAGTTGCAACATACCTTCCCCGGTTTGTGACTAGACCTTGGGAGAACAGAAAGAAGTCGACTCAATGTCATAGGATTGCTTGGAGCCTAAATTGATCATCCAAGAAATGGGGGATCGATCTACAATAGGTTTCGATAGCTTTATTTTTCTTCTTTGAGCTTTTATACCATTAAATTAAATTGGATTTTCAATTTTTTTTTTATGGTGAACTAAAGCTAATGTATGTATATTGCTATAAAAAAGATGTGTGAATATAGAAAAACTTTCATGAAGCAAAAAATTATATTTATACTTGAATTGATTTATTGGTATTTTAATAAAAAAGAGGGACAAAATTAATTTTTGTATTCAAATGGTGCGAGACATTTTTTTTATTATAAAAAATGATAGTATTAAAGACATTTAAGATAATAAATGGAAGGTAGAAAAATCACGCGTCTCACTAGGAAGATTCACTAGAATTTAAAATATCATGAACTCGGAGCACATTTGAGAATCATATTTCTTCTTGATTTGTTTTTATCCAACATAATATTTTACGCTGGTCAATAACTTGTATGTATCATCCTTCTCTCATCAAAATAATGAATTCCAGTCGATATCTTAATGATTTGTAAATTAAACGACCGACAAACCCAATATTGTCTCAAAACTCAAAGATCAAGATCTTGCTAGTTTAATTTGAATGTAAAAACCAAATCACCGACGTTTTAAACCCGATATTGTATCAAAAATGAAATATCAATATCTCACTAGTTCACTTTGAGTTTAAAAACTAAATCACTAAACCCAACATTGTCTCAAAACTCAAAGATCAAGATCTCACTAGTTTACTTTGAGTTTAAAAACTAGATCACCGACGTTCTAAAAGTTGAAGAAAAGGCCAAGTATTCAAACTTTCATTTTGAATAAAATAAAATAATAATTATTGAGTAAGATGCGAGTTTGGTGATTCAGGCGGTTAAGACTGGAGGAAGCATTTCAGTGCCTTTGGTCTTGTTATAGGTGACATTCTGTCAATTTCAGCTACTTTCTCTAGTTTGGATTTCGTCTTTGCTCGTCGTTCGGCAAATGAGGCAGCCCACTTACTAGCTAGGTCATCCCGTAATGTAATAGACGTAGCTTGTTGGTCGGGACCTGCGAGTCCTATTGATTTATATGTTGGTCTCTTTGAATTAATAAAACATACTCTTTTGCTGTCAAAAAAAAAGAAAAATTGCAAGTAAAAGTTAAACTGCTCTAAAAGACTTCAACAACTTAAGTTTTAACCGGATTAACAGAAACCATTTTTACCGTTTATTATTTTTATTTTCCCATATAAACCCTAATCAGTAATTACCAAACCTCTGGACTCTCTCCCAACTTCATCTCCTTCGTCTTTTGTCTTTACAATATTATCCTCCCAAATCTCGGAAATCACTTTCCTTTTACAGATTTTCCAAGAATGGTGTGGTGTAAATATTGCGGGAAGAGCGTCCGCGGCAATCGCCCCGACGACAGTGTCCTGTGAGTACCACCTCAGCTGTCTCCATTTTCAATTTAATTTTGAAGCTAAAGTTGCTTGTTTTGGCCTTGTATTCTGTAATTTGTAGATGCTGTGAACTTTGTGGGAGGGTGTTGGAAACTGATAACTTCTCACATGAACCCACCTTTGTCAAGAATTCATCTGGACAGGTGTGACTATTTTCTTTCTTGGTTTTTTATTTTCAACCATGTCTTTAACTTGAAACAGGGTTATTATGTTAGTGAATTTGAGAACTTAACCTTGTTGCAACTTGCAATGGTTGTTTTGGAAGCTAGAATTGAATCTTATACCATGATCTATATGTTTTTGATGTTTGCTTTTGGGTCTATAATCGTTTTGGTTCATTTAGAATAAATTCTTGGATTGTTTGTCAGGATGCTCTATTCTGGTGATTCGTGGACTATCTTTAGATTTTGAATGTTCAAGGTGTAGAGTTTAGTGATATTTGTTTGGGATGGAGTTTTTCAACCCTTTGGAATCCATAGATAGCAGATAAAGTCAACTGTCCTCACACTAGAAGGTCAATTTGATGATTCCCAGTTTCAAGCTGGTTTGTATATATTGCTGTTTCGAAATGATTCTGTGACATTAGCTGGCCTGACATTGCTCATTTTAGAGCATGCTGGCGCTGTGAATTTGAAGCTAGCAAGATTCTTCTTGTTGACTCGGTCATATATAGGACCAGCTGATATTTTGACCCGATCCACTGGGTTTATCGGAAAAAAGGATATGTGTTATTAGTTTGCTTTTTCTAATCATGTCTTTCTGTTTATTTGTAGAGTCAATTGTCTGGAAATTTTGTGAGGACTATTCAAAGTGATGAATCACTTTCACGTGAAAGGACACTGAATAGAGGTATGCTTTATTATACATTATTTTGAGTTGTAAGAAGTCCATAATTATCTTCTTCATGAGAATGATTATTGTAGTAACTTTGTTCCTGCTTATCAAAAAACTTTGTTCCTGAAAGAAACTTAAATGTTGAGAAAATTTATTTGTAGTTAGGGAGCTTATTTATCATATGATGTTTTCGTTTTGATTTATAACTTCCATACATCCAAAAACTAATCTCCTTGTCATGAACCGTAATTAGTGATGTTCAGTCTAAGATGGATTTTAAACTTGATATTGACGCTACTGTCACTTTTGCTCATGACAAATTAGTTTCTTCATATTGCAACTGCCATAGTTTATATATATATTTTGACTTTCAAGTAGTATTTCTCATAATAGACTAATACTCAATATTGTTAAATTATTGTGCAATCTAAATATCTAATGCTAGATGGATTCAACTGTATGAGTAAATAGTTGGAAATAACAATACTTATTAGGTCAAAGTGTTAAACTGCTAGTATAATCATCATACGTGAGCAAATACAAAGTTATGTTTCTAAAACCTTGAATTTTATGCATATGCATTTTTACTTGCCTTTAAACTTGTAAAACTTTGAACAATATTGTTTGTGTTAACTCCCTATGATCTTGCAGTTCACGATGAGATGAGTTATATGTGGCATGGACTAACCGAGGATCAAAATGTAGATATAGTTCAACAAGCTATGAGATTTTATAGAGTACGATCTCATAGATCTAAGCATTATCACTATTAGATATCTATTCATTTTCCGTCAATTTATTTATCAATTTTGTGAACTATTTGAGTTCTTTTGCAGATAGCTCTCGAACGAAATTTTACTAAGGGGCGTAGAACAGAGCAAGTACAGGCTGCTTGTCTTTACATTGCATGTCGGTATGCGAATAGTTGAGCTGTTGTCTTTGTGTTATCATATACTCTGTATGTTACAACATTACTTTCTCATGAAAGAAAGAGCACGAACATTTAAAAAATTAAAATTAAAGAGAGAGAAGATGGACCTCCTCTATATGAGTCTATTTGGAGTATAAACTTGAGGGAGGTCAAATGTTTAGATTCTTGTGTGTAAAAATCTACTTAAAAAGTTCAGTATGATGAGATATTATGTCCATGCTAAGTCTTCAATCACGTCTGCTCTGTCCTGTACAATTTCACTGATGATATCTTGTTCTGACACACTACCTAAATGCCGTATTTCAGGGAAAACAAGAGGCCATATCTTCTCATTGATTTTTCACATTACTTGCAGATAAATGTGTGAGAAACCTTTTCATTTATCTGTAATTTTTTTGTTATCTTTCCCTTCATATACCTCTATCACTTGTCAGTTTCAATTGCTTTATGTGATATTTGCTGCAGTTATGTGCTAGGTGCTGTATTTCTGCAGCTTTGCAGAGTGCTTAGGCTTGAAGAGCATCCCATTGTTCAAAGACCAGTTGATCCCTCCCTATTTATGTATAAATTTACTGCTGGTAAGTTATGGGACCAATTTGACTCTGATTAGTTATTTGTATGTTATCTAACCGTTGATAGCAATTTCATGAATATTGTCTATTGTACTGGAATCTTTTCTAACATGCTGCATCATATATTTATAAATGTTGAATTGAAGAATTTATGATACTGGACTGGAGCAAGGAACAATATCTTAATCTGTTGTTTTACTTTTATATTCCTTTCACTTATATTAAGATAACATAAACTTCCTAAATAGAGTTAGTAAGAAGTCTCTTTTATTTTTGTATTAACGCCATCTCCTGAAAACACACTTGTTCTTGATCTCACAGATGATCTTGCCCCATTAACTAAATATCCTCTTCTTGCATATTTGTTATTTCTTCAACCTGTGCTCTTAGATCTCATGGTGCATATGTAAAATCTTTATGATATTCAAGTATTTGGTGTAGCTTTTTGTCCACATTTTGAAAAGGATTGTTGAAGTGGGTGAAATAAGTCCCACATCGGTAAAATATAAAGGAAAGTAGCTAAATATAATGGTGCAAGTGAAACCCTACTAATAAGGTTGACCTTTTAGTAGTGGAAGCCCAAACCATTATGTAGCCCATTATTGAAATTTGACAAGGATAAACTTGCCTATGTTTTCTAGAGTGAAAACCTTGTCTTTTGTTATGTTCTTCTTTCAAATGTGTATCATATGACGTATTCTGAAATTTAAGAAAGTATATTAAATACTTCATGTTTTTAAGGTTTACTTGGAAAGAAGAATGCGAAGGTTTCTGAAGTTGCTATCCGCATTATAACTAAAATGAAACGGGATTGGATGCAGGTGACATAATCTTCTTTGTGCATATAGAATGAAAGATGACACCTTTATATAATTTCATGGACAGCCTTAACTGTTATTGTCAATAAAGCTGAATCCTTATACTTCTGTGTTTCAGACAGGAAGAAAGCCTAGTGGGATATGTGGTGCGGCGCTATACATTGCTGCAAAAGGAGAAGGGTTCAAGTGTTCTAAGTCAGACATTGTAAGTCAAACATGAGTTTATCTCTGCCTTGTACTCGAATTAAAATGGGAAGAACATTATCACACTTTCATTAATTATTACTTCAAGTTCCATTCTTTGAAACTCCTAATTGATTTTGATAGTTACACTACTTTTGCTGTTAATTGAAACAGACAAGAATTGTTCATATTTGTGATGCAACCTTGACAAAGAGATTGGTTGAATTTGAGAGTACAGATTCTGCAAGTTTAACGGTACGTTCTTATCGTAGCCCAAAATGACGTAGTGAATTCACAATTATTAAGAGCACAGTTTTATTACTACAATGGCGTCATATGTGCATTGATTCTTTGAACTTCTATTATCATGATTTCCTTTGTATTTTTATCCCTCTAGAATGAGTGCAAAATTTCCGAAGACAAAAGTTATTTGATTGCTGAAACTCGGCCAAATAGTAATATAAAATGTGCTTAATTCAAAATTGAATCTAATAGAAACTTTATATCCCTTGAAATTTTATTGATTCAGTATTTCTATCAAAATAGGATTCAGTTTAACAGGTCTTGTGCAGAAATTTGGTGTTCAATACATTAGTTTGCTTAGGAGTCGAAACATCTTACTCCGATGTTAAGTTTGGACTGATTTTGACTTTTTCTTCTGTAATTGTTTGTTTTTGTCCTTTTGCTATTTGACTATTTCTTTAGTAGATTGTAAACAAAGAATATAAATTTGTTCACTGGTATACCACTCAAAATACAAGAATTTTTATGTTTCCTACTTATCAGAGTTCAGAAAAGCTATCACAGTTTGCTCGAGGAATTCCTACTTTTTTGTCTTTGATCTTCTTTACTGTCATTCTTTCTGTACTTCTAGATTGAGGAGTTGAACAATGAGGCAAAGGAGTACAAAGAATACATGCCAACCCAAAAATCAGATATTGGGTTGAAGGAATCTGGCAAAGAAGATTTGCTCTGTATGCATAAGGATGACAACCAAGGCCAACATCCTTTTGCATTAGGACTTTGTAAGATTTGTTATGATGATGTGAGTCCTGCTACTTTCCATATTTCATTCCACGTTAGTAATTATACTTTTAATATGTGGTTATGGTTTAGCTGGTTGGTCCAGTTCATGGAACTTTCAGGAGGACTTGAGGGAGGGACAGATCCTCCAGCTTTCCAGCGTGCTGAGAGGGAGAGAATGGCAAAAGCTTCTGCCAAGGAGGATGCTAATCACTCAAGTGTAGTTATCTCACCCGACCATATCTCAAATAACAGTATATGTATATACGTACCATTAGTATTATCTACTTGCTATATTGATGAATTCACTCTCTATGGTTTTGGATATGAATTACAAAGGAAACTCTTTTAATTTATTATTAGGGAAAACAGATGCTTATTGGATATGAATTACAAAAAACTCAGTTAATTTAAGGGCGAGGGTATGGCTCTAAGGGCTTAACATTTGCACTTTATGGTGGTCCTGCCATATTTTATGTATTGATTATGATGTGCTTTTTCTTTTTCTAGCTTGAGAAAGAGTCAGACAACCTGTTCAAGAGTGGAACCGAAAGATTTTCCTGCCGAGAGCCTGTTTGTTCTGGTAACTTCTATATTATTCTGCAAATTATCTCACCTTGAACATCAGATCTATAACTTCGTCTTTTCACTTGAATAATATTGTAGAAGCTGCTCCAGATCACATGGATGTTAATAAAGGTGATTACCATAATCTACATGAAGATGTCGGTAATACAGCTTGCGATGAATCAGAAACCCTTTCAGATATAGATGATCTTGAGGTGCTTGATCATTCTCCACAATTTTTTTTCCTTCACAGTCCACTTATTGCGTAACTGTTTTGACTTTGTATGTTTTATACAACAAAAAGAAAAGGAAAAAAAGTTCAAAGAAAGTTAATCCTCTGTCTGATGTCATAAAACTATGTAATGTTCTAATTTTGTTGCTTTTAACTGTTTCAATATTTTTATCTGATTTTATTCACAATTATAAAAATGAAGAAACAAACAACCTTACTGTTATTGGGATACTGTCGAGAGTCTCAGAACTGCATTTTCAACCTTTCCATTCGCTTTCTTTGTCTGGTTTCAAATTCGAGTTTTATCTTTAACCTTATAAAATTCTTAAACCTTATCTTAATCTCTTCCCTATGAACGGTTTGTTTTCATTTTACTTGATTCCAGTTCTATTTAAGTGTCTCCAACCCTTAACACTTAAAAAAGCTTCAGTATGCTGGTTTCTTGATCAATTGGAACTAAATACTATATATTTTATTGCCTTACTATTAGACGAGTAAGTTAAACACATGAATATAGAGTGAAAATGATGGAGAAATGATGACTGTCCGCCGAACAGTTGGTAATGGTTTTACAGGTATTAGTTTTGATCCAATGTATGAATGTCAATATCTTGTAGGAGATAAAGAAAATAGACGACAAAGATAGGATAGATTGATGTCACATCCACAACTGCTTGAGTTTCTATATATGTGTTTGTTACATGATGTGCTCAATTTTCTATTGACTGGCCTATTACTCTCATTCTCATATTTATGCTAATTGCTAAATCATGTCCTCCATCTTCATTTCTGTAAGTACACTTTTGGATCATTATTCTGAACATGATATGCAGGTCGATGGATACCTTCACAATGAGGAAGAAAAGCATTTCAAAAAGATAATTTGGGAAAGTATGAATCGGGAGTATCTTGAGGTGATTTGCTAATCAACATTTCATTAACCTTACCTCAAGGAATTTATTTCATGGCTGAAATAGTCTTAAAACATGAGAAACATAACAAGTTATATGAAACATTTTCGGGTGAGAAACATATACATGATTGGAAGAGCTTCTATCTTATTTATTAATTCATTTGTGGTCATTTTGAGATATTTATTAACAATGATGTGCTTTCATGTATTGTGTTGTCAGACTACATCCTAGAAGGATGAGCTGTTGTACTAATAATTGGTTTTGCCTCAATGCTGAGGACTTATGGTACATTTTCATTGTTTACATGCTATACGACATTAAAATATAGTTTCTGTAAATTTTTACAGGAGCAAGCAGCAAAGCAAGCAGCTGCAGCAGCTGCTAAGGAAGCTTATGAGGCCAATTTCCAGAATTGTTCAGAGGACATGCTAGCTGCACAGGAGCTTGCTTCAGCTGCTGCGGCAGCTGTAGCGAAGTCTAGAAAGGTATATTCAATTCATTTCTCTGTGTGAGCATTTTAAATTTCTAATATTTGCTCCATCTTTTTGTCGAATAAAAGATTGTATATATCATCAGTAGACTGATAGTTTTTACTCTGTTTTCTCCTGTAAGATAACTTAAGGCATTTTTGCATGGTGCTTCATTTTACCTCTTGATTTCTTTCTGTCCTTGTTGAAAGTTCATTCAACATTTTTTTGTTTGTTTTAAATTGCTGACAATATGATTAGGTGACTTTGAAGTCTAAATTCTGTTATTTGCTAAATGTTGCACATTGTGTTTTTATTCCAAACTGTTAGGATATGAAATGACATCTTGCTTGGAATAGCATATGTGAAACAGGGTAACGGACCTGACCATATGAACATATCATACATTTATTCAGCAGTTTATTTATTTTGCTTATTAATGACCTCCTATGAATGTGATTCTGTCTATCCTATGAAATGTGTCCATATTCATTTCTTGTTAATAAGTAATCTAATTAAAGGGTGAGTTTGTCATCTCTGTATCATTTGATTACATTTTCAACCATTTATGTGATAGTTATGTTGCTTAACAACTTAAAATTTTAAGTATGTCCGTATTCATTTCTTGTGGATCTCCCTTTCAGGAGAGGCAACAAAAGCGAGCTGCAGAAGCAAAAAGTGTTGGCCCTGCTCAAACTGCAGCTGAAGCTACCCGCCAAATGCTAGCTAGAAAGGTACACTGGACAAAATACAAGTTTTCAGTTTTAATAAGGATGATAAACTTGAAATCTTTAATGTTTGTATATACATTATCCTTCATTACCATATTTATAAAAAGCTTCCCTTTTAGTCTTACTTATTTTGCAGATTAGCCATCTCCTCTCTTTCTCTCTCTAAAGATTTATGTTTCTAATTGGGATAATTTGATTCCTTCTTAATTCATAATCTCACTCTTCCTCTTTTTCTTATTCAATAACTCCTATTTTTATGTCAAACATAAAGCAAACCATAATTTATATAGTTATACAAGGACACCACAAAGCCATTTCCTGAACAATGTCGGAGTCGGCTACATGAATCTATCAGCAAACTCTTTGGGATCTTCTGCTCGTATTCTGTTCCTTCAATCTATCCTATTTGATGCTATCTCCTTTGTTAAAGCCAAGAGCTATAATGTCTTGGCTCACTACTTTCCATGTTAACTTAGGGGCAGGGGTAGACCTAAGTAAACATGGAAATGGCTTTGTTGTTGTATGTGCTGCAGATCCCATAGAGGTGTCTCTGCTTTGATTGGTGTGTTTATATAATTATTTATTTATGGTTTGCTTTATGTTTGAAAATTCAAAATCTAGTATAAACAACCAAGTAACCAACAGCCATTGGGGCAAGCGGTTTAAGGTGCTTGGTCCCCTTGAGGTCTCAGGTTGTATGTTTTATGTAAAATTAGTTTGATAGATTGGTATCTTTTTCTTTTTTGGCAGAGGATGAGCTCAAGAATCAATTTTGATAAATTGGACAATCTCTTCAATGAACCGGTATGTTCCCAATCTTTTAGCCTTCTTATTTTTTAAGTTCTCTACTTTCTTGTTTGAAATTATATGCCTTGTTGTATGTGACCTTCATTAATTCATTACAGTTATAATACTGAAATAAAATGTTTAGAGGTTGTTTTATCATCCATTGATTAAGGGATAGGATAACTGAATATTTGACTTTGATATATGATGATGACAAACTTAACTATGTCGGGAGCAGCTTGAATTTGGGTACATCAGCTGTCTAGGAAGCACTCAAGACTATATAGGTTGCGTAATGTTTGCAATGATCATATTTGGTTGTGTTTGTTGGTGTCGTTTTTTCTATCAGGTGCCTTCAGAGACCACAAAGAAGAAACGAATTGGATCAAATTCTGATGATGATGACGATAAGATACCACATGTCGACAAGGAGCTTGTGTCGAAGGATCTAGACAAGGAAACTGCAGATGAGAACGACAAGGACCCTGGCGAAGCTTTAGACAATGACTTGTATAATGATGAAGTGGATGAACCGTACGATTATGATGAAGATTATTATGAAATATACTGATTAATACAGCAAACCATTAGTTTCTTCAAACCTCGAGTTGTGGAAGTGGCTGAAGGATGGATTTGGAAAATGTTGAAAGTGATTCAATATCAGCTGGAGAAAAGTGGTTCCACTCCTCATATTTAATGTTGTTGTGCCATATGCATTACTGGTCTTTGTGGACAAACACACACTCAGCCCAGACTCCACCTTGTTATAGAAAAATTAACTTATTCTTATGTACCCTTGTATCTCTGTTGTTTAATGTTCAATTGATAATAAGTTGTAAGGTGTTTATTTGATTTCTTGTATACTGTAACTATAACTATATATAGGGAATTGTTATGTTGTATGGAGTAGGGGCTAATGTATTGTTGATCCAAATACACTACTGAGTAGTTGTCATATTTCTTTACAACTACACTTGCATAGGTTTCATGGAATGTAACATTTGCAACAACTTGTAAATAGAATTACTAAATCATTCAAGAAAGTGAAATCTCATCTGAATTGTTGAGTTATAGACTGCAAAACTTCCAAATATCTTTTTATTTGGTCATGTAAACCTTTGAAATACAAGACTTCTTGGTAGAAAAAATAAAATAGGAAGATGATTGAAGCATGTGAACCCTTTTTAATTAATTAATTATTATTTTATTAGGAAGTATGTGCATTTTGTGTGTGTTTTACATGAAATTTCTTACGAGTGAAATTTTCATATATTTAAGATGGAATTTTTCGGTCTGAAAAATAGGCAAGCTGTTTATTTGGTCCTTAAATTTTTTTATATGAACTTAATTAGGTTATTGAAACATTTTTATTCTAAAATGGTATCTGAACTTTTAAATATAAATGCAAAATGACTGGAACTATCATAAGAGTTAATTTTGAATCCATATATAAAAATTCAAGAACTATTTTTGGTTTTAAAAAGTTTAAGAACCAAATTCTGAAAATTTAGGGAATAAATTAGTTTTTTGTTTCTAACAAAAAAAAACTTACTTTAGTAGACGTAGCATGGGCCTGAGTCGAGCCCAATGTGTTGGGCTTTTAACAAAACTTTACACCGTCTGGGGTTTGTAATTATTTAGTCTTCTTCTTGCAATTTCTCAACACAAACACAACAGTGAGTGTGAGTAGAGTCAGACACTGAGACTGAGAGAGCAAAAATGGGAGGCAAAGATTTGGTTGAGAGAGAAGGAGAAGAAGCAATTGGTGCAGACGCTGAGATATTGGGAAGCATCAAAGTAATCGAAGCGAGAGTTGAAGGCGAAGAAGCAATTCCTGCACTCACCGACCCATTGGGAAGCATTGAAATCAAAGTAGACGACGATGACGACGACGATGACGACGACGAAGACGACGGACCGCCGCCTGGTTGGCAGCCCATTGTTCGTTCGTCACCTCCGCCTACCGGTAAGTATCTTCTTTTCAATGGATTACTAGACTGTTTTCACGAATTTTAGTTCTGTAAAACCCACAACAGTTATTGCTTTACTGGCTTGGCCTTTCAACTCCATTTGCTAGGATTGTAATTTGTAATTTCGAATGCATTTGATGGATATATTGGATTCTCTTTCATGTCAACATTGCTGATCGCTTTGATTCTTGTCTAGTTAGGTAATGGACTAGTTAAGTGAATAATAATGATAATGATTAATATTGTGGATCTCTTGGAACCTAATACACTAGCTTTATTGAGTTTGGTGATAAGGGGAAAATTGAAATGCTAGTTAGGTTTCACAAACGTGAATGTTGTAGAATCAGAGGACCCATCATTTAGTACAGTGATATTAGTGTCAATTGGGAATCTTGAGGAGTGCCCAATGAATGCAAAAATGTCAAGGTGCTGCTCCTTAGAGTATCTTAATTCAGGATCAACATTTTGTGCTCGCTTTTCTTGTTTTAAGTTTTCCTCTCTCCATTTTGCTTCGTTTAGACAGAATGGGAAGCAAAGAAATCGAAGAAGAAGAAGAAGAAAAGAAAGCACCAATTTTTGGAGAGCAAGTGAGAATAAGAAGTGAAGAGATTGAAGGAGTAGAAGCAATTCCTGCACACACAGATGCAATGGAAAACAAAGAAATCATAGAAGGACAGGAAGGAGAAGAAGAGGATGACGATGACGGGCCACCACCAGGGTGGCAGCCCATTGTTTCTTCCCCTCCAGCACCATCACTATTACCCCCTACTGGTAAGTGCCCTATAGTTTTTTTTTTACTATTCTTTTTTGCTGGTTTGAACTGCTTAAATTTATTGTTTAGAATAACTTTTAATTTTGTGAATCCCAGAAAGGAATTGTTTTATTGGGTTGGCCATCATTCCTTCTTTGTCCGAACGTCACTATTTTTGTTTGTTATCATAAAATTGGCAATATCTTCAGTTATTCTCTTCCAAATTTGTAATTTCCGTTCGTACTGTTGTTATAAATGAGAATAACTGCTAAAGGTAGATAGGTTACTGACTTTGGTCGATGGCTTAGCTTTAGAGATGCATCCTTTTTGTGAAAATATCATTTCTCTTAGAAGTACAGATAAGGTGTGTGTAACTTCAAATTCTCTTGATTGATATGCGATGTTCTAATTCAAGTCAAAGATGTTGATAGCTTGGGTTCTTATCCCACTAGTCAATGGATAAAAGAAACAAATAAGAATCTATGGATTGGAGATCTGCTTAAACTTAGTAGTGTAGCTACATTGAATTTTGGAAGAAATGGGAAAATGCAATGACATAAATATTTTGTAAGCTTAAAAGTTAAAACCTTAGTTAGGTTTCAAAGACATGAATGTTTTAGAACCAAACTCCAAAGGGCTCATAATTTAGTACAGTGATAAAAGTCTTTGGCTGTCAGTTGGGGTCTTGAGGAGTGTAGCCAATACATGGAAAAATGTCAAGGTTGGACCATGTCTTGATAACCCCCTCTTTGAAGTCCCTTAAGGCCAAATCACTATTTCGTGCTAACTTTTCTTTTCTTTTTTCCAAAATTTACTCTATTCATTTGGTCTCTTTTAGAAAAAATGGGAAGCAAAGAAATTAAAAAAGAAGAAGAAGAAGAAGTAAAAGCAGATATTTCTGGAGACCCAGTGAGAACAAGAAGTCAAGAGATCAAAGGAGAAGAAGCAATTCCTGCACACACAGAGGGAGTGGAAAACAAAGAAATCAAAGGAGAAGAAGATGACGGACCACCACCAGGGTGGCAGCCTATTGTTTCTTCGTCACCTGTACCATCACCATTACTGCCACCTAATGGTGTGTGCCCTGTAGTTTGTTTCCCCTACTGGTTTGAATTAGTTAAATTTATTGGTTAGACTAATTCTTATTTTTGTGAACTGAATTGTTTTGATGGGTTGCAGGAGAAGAAGATGATAATGGACCACCACCAGGGTGGCAGCCCATGATTCCTTCGTCACCTTTACCATCACCATCACTACCGCCTATTGGTGAGTGCCGTATAATTTTTATGTTTTTTTCCCTACTGGAGTGAATTAGTTAAATTTATTGATTTTGTGAACTGGAATTGTTTCACTGGGTTGTAATCATTCCTTACTTCCTTGTTTAACAATCACTATTTTTTTGTTGTTATAAAATTATTAGCAATATCTTTTGTTATTGCCAGCCAAATTCTTAAGTCTTTGGTATTATTGTTATAATTGAGAACAAGTGCTAAAGCTAGATGGGTTACTTGCATTTGTTATTGGGTTAGCTTTTAAGATGCATCCTTTTCCTGGTTGATATCTTATGTACTCTTTCAAGTCAACAATGCCTATAGCGTCAGGTTTGTATCTTCAAGATCTTGATGAAGCGGCTTGCTGTATCGATTAGTTTCACTATCAAATGCATTATGGAGTCTTGAGAGAGGCCAATGCATGCGAAAATGTTGAGGTAGGATCAGCTCAGTAGCTCACCCTTCTGTGGACTCTCGAAAGACAGTTCTACATTTTGATGCTGACCTCTTGTTTTCTTTCTTTGTTGTTTGGCCTTTTTAAGGCCAAAGGGATGTAGTTATTCCCATTCCTCAAAAAACCTTTCAGCTAAAAGTATATTTCCTGTGGAACTTTTTTTTCTTTTCGATAAGCTCCTGTGGAACTATCAACTTAGATTGCAATCATGGACTTGAAATTTTTCTGTTACCCAATAGATCATATGATACTTTTCTGTGTGACCCTCAGCATCTGGAAAATCAGTTCTATGAAAGGAGAAAAAAATGTGTATTTTGATTAGTGAAGATTAAATGCCATTAGCACATAATTAAATGTGATGTTTTTTACTACTTAATGTACTAGTTGGATCCTCCTCCTATTAGCTTGGGCTTTTGGGTTGAAGTTATTTAACACTTACATTTATCATTATTACTTTCCATATTTTTAGTGTGGATAGTATATCATGGGATGAAGGTAAGCTTTCTGAAATCTGAAACTTATTTATTGATTGTTAGATGGTGAAATAAATGCATTGATTATTTTCAGCCTGAATTAGTTTGTAAAAGGATTTTTTAATTTTATTCTGGAAGATAAATTTTACGCAGAAATGGCTCAAATGGTTTGCGGTTCGTGTCGCCAATTGCTTTCATATCCTCGAGGTGCCAGACATGTTAAATGTTCAAGCTGTCAGACAGTCAATTTTGTACTAGAAGGTTCGTCCCTTCTCATGAGCTAACAACAGTAAATATACCTGGGATGAATTTCATGTGTTGATCTTTCACTTATATGCTATATATGGATCTTCCAAGTAGAGGAAAAGGAAGTAGGATGAGAAAAATAGTTAGGGGATGAGTTTGCCTTTTTGGCAACTTTACTATTTTATATCTCCCTTTACCAAGATCCAAACTGAGCAATAGTATCCATAGGTGAAAATTTAAAGCCTCTCTTTTTACCCTAATGAAAGGAAGCAAAGTTGTTCATATTGGAATAAACAAATGTGAGGGGCATAGGTGTCAAAGTATTGAGGTGTAGGAAATAATAATACTTATAATTAGAATAATATTGTGCCTAATTATGTACCATTACGTTGTAAATCAATGAAAGAAAGTATGTTTTAAAGCAAGCTTCATCTTTGCTTAGTCTTTTTATTTTATTTAAATGTTCTGCTTATGTATTTAAAAAAAAACTTCATTTGGTAATCAATATAAAGCTAACCTTAATGAAATACTGTTTCTTTAATTTGACTTAAATATTCTATAATGGTCCAGTAGAAATTGCTATTAACTGAAACAAAGTGTAAAAGAACCATGAAAAGACATACTAGGCACACACTTGTATGCATAACGTCTACACCTTTTAGGAATGACATCTTAATGCGTTGAGATGTTAAATTTTGCATCTTTGCTCAGCTCAAGTCTTGTAAACCTCAAACATGCCTTCCGAACTTGCACCTGACCGTTCTACTTATCTATAACTAGTTAGCTCTTCTCTTGTTGTTTTTTGCTCGACTTGTACTCTAGTACTAGGGGCAATATAATAAATGGCCCCATATGTTACTTTTCGTAATCACTTACTACAATGAATAAAATTTCTGTTATCTCTCTCATTGAGATGTTGTCGTAGTACACCACTAGACCATGCGGCCTTGCTAGTTGCTACAAATACATGCACATGCATATGGAACTAAATTTACCTATAGTTCTGACTAGTGGAAACATAATTTACGAAACTAAAACATAGTTTCTGCTGTTGCATGATCAGCATTTTGTTTTGTGGAATATGCCAACAGTTATTCTTGTTCTTGCCTTAAGGCTGAGTTTTTCATTGATATCTATTTACTTTCAGAGCACCAGGTTGGGCAGGTTACGTGCGGCAGTTGTTCAATCTTGCTAATGTACCCTTATGGAGCTCCTTCTGTCAGATGTTCCTGTTGTCGTTATGTGACAGAAATTGGGGTATGTGAAATATTATCTCTCTCATTGATATCCATATAGTGTATCATTGTCCAGCTGCTTACTTAAATGAAGGATGGGAACTCCTGGAAAATGTTGTTCATAAAGGGTATAATCTTTTGCAATCGTGACTGAAAATATTAAACTTCCACAGCTTAGTTTGTTAGTCTTGTTTTCCTCCAACTGGTTTGCTGTATAGGCGGATTATATTCATGTGTTACTATAAGTTTAGGTGAAGATGAACAGAGAAATTGAGATTCATGTTGGGATCCTTGGACATCTGAAATTTGATAGTGTACATGAACTTGTTACTAAGTAGAAAACTACTGCTATTCGGGATGCAATAAACTAAAACTCTAATACTTAACAAGAACAAGGAAATATAAACACTTTTGTAGTGAAGACATTGTTCAAATGTATGGTATCACCTCTAAACTTACTTTATCTCAAATTCTACTACATAATACTTTTACGTGTGCAATTTTTTTGTTGAGTGTATTCTAAACTTAAGTCGTATTATGTCAATGCTTTGCTTATAGGAGCACAACAAACGCCCTCCCTGGTCTACACAACAAGGGCGTCCATTCCCAACGCCCCACCCTGTTCAATAAATTGCAGATACAAGGTTGGTGGTTCTTGAGCTGTGCATCCATCCCTTCCATGGCTGTTGCATTTCAAAGTGTTTCACATTCGTAATTGCTGGAGCAAAAGAGTCCTGAAATGCTATAACAATATTTGCATCTCTGGATATAGAAATAGTGAACTCTGATAACTTAAAAGATGTACAGATTTTGTTTATTCTATTGACTCAAAAGTCGGATTTAGGTAGTACTCTTGTCCAGTATTTGCTTGTGATGGAATTTGAATTTGGACTGTGTTATTGGCACCCATGGTTGAGTCAATGCTTTGTAATTGGTCTGATCAGTGAATAGTTAATGGGTTTGCATAAAAGTTGGCATGCTTCACATGTCTGAGTTGAAACTTGGATAAAATTTCAAGTGCAAGCTACTTTCATTGACTTTCATGGCATGGCATCATCATTTCAGTGGGCTCAGACTTTTCATACAAAATTGTATGTGGCTCTAACTAAAAATAGCATGTATCAATAATATCATGACACACCTGATATTTTGCAATCACTCACTCCCTCTATGGGCTCATTATTCATATTTTCCTGTATGTCAATATATGCATATCCAGCTGGTAAGGATACTGTATTCCTTAAAATGCCATAAAATGTGAAATGTTTTGTTATATATGATAACGTATATCCTCCCTATTTTATGCATATCTTGAGACTATGCAATGCACAGGCTCTCCAAAGAGTAGATACTTTAAAACATGGTTACAGAAGAAAATGTTAAATATGTTTGAGCTTACACTACTAAAAGGTCAATTATATTAGTAGAATTCACTTGCACTATTATATGTAGCTATTTTATCTTATATTTTACCATTATGCAGTACTTTAATAACCTCCCTCACGTGCGAACCTCATATTTTTTGCTTTTATCGGTGGGCTAGACACGTGCGGGAAACCTTTAAAACCAACACTCCCTTCACATGTATGTATTTTTCTTTCACATGTGGGCCACTACATGCATGTCCATCTGCAAGCGGACCGGAGACCATAAGGAGAACATAAACAGCCTTTTAAATCATAATTTTCCTCACGTGTAGGTATTTTTCTTCTACACGGCCCGTTGCAGGCATGTCCATCTGCAAGCGGGTCAAAGACCACAAGAAGAGACAACATATATATACGGGCCCAGACCTGGATTAAAACCAGCTTTGATACCATTTTAAACTTGACTCTAACATAAAAGTTTTAATTTTTAGTTGAATTGATTCGTTACAAAGTATAAAACATTGGTGATTAAAGGTCTTGAGTTCGAGTTATGTCACCACTCATTAAATTCCAACACGCTCCAAAAGTTGACACATGCATGAGCCACGTGCAAAACAATAATGGACTTGCACGTGAGAGGATGTGTTAGAGTATAAAATTAATAACGAGTCTTCAAACCAACTTAACATTTTATTTGATTTGGTTCTTTACAGAAAATATACACATTTCTCTTAATTTTTATTGAGAATATTTTTAATTCATCTTAATTTGGACAATGCGTAGTCAAGATGAGGATCTCTTTTATAGAAGATCATATATATATTTTTCCATGATTTGGTTTATCCAAAATCAAACACTGCATATTAATTGGTAAGTGGAAACTATGTGGCAAAGAACCTATTCCCCATCCCCATCTCCACCACCAAAGCTAATAAAAAACTAGTGAAATAAAAAACAATGAATATGGGTTATTGAAGCTCAATTTGACACGATTCAAATCTTGCTCATTTGTTTAGAACTAAACTTTATTGGCATGCATGATGCTTGTGATTTGCTGGGAAATTGCTGAAGAAGATGGCAAAAGTAGTACTTGTAGGTAAGTGGAAACTCACCTCACCAGACCATACCAGACACCACAAAATGGTGACTTGACTTTTTTAAAATTTGCGTTACTTTATTCTGTTTCATGCCTATATAAACACATATTCCTTGTGCCTGCCACCATCATATATATCACCTCTCAATTTAGATCTCAAAATGGTGCAAAAAAGGACTTTGATTGAACTGTTTGTACTCTTTCTGGGTCTCTCCTATGCTCTCTCTTCTGCTGCTGTTCCTACAACCAGTAAGGCTTTAACTAATTACAAGTAATTGTGATTTTGATGTTGTTTATTAAAATTAGTGCTAATGATCTTGTTGTTAAATGTTAGGAAGCCTCAGGACAAGCCAAGAAGAGCCACCAGTTGTGGAGGAAGATTTGATGGAGGATATAGAGAAGTTAGATTATTCAGAGAGCAGTGCAAGCCACCAACATGACCCAAGACCTCCATTTCCTGGAGGAAGAGCTTAAACACTTGTTGTATTCAAGTCCCATCCATTTCATGAATGTTTAATTGTGAAAAGCAGACTACATTTATCTATTGTACCAACTAGCTAGCTAGAATATCTACTTTCTACCATTATATTATAGAGCAGTTTCATGAAAATACAAAAAGTTTTCATTCTATATTTCCAAGAAACCTTACTAGTTACTGATATTGTAATACATTAAACTATCGATCTAAGAAGTGAATTATTCATGGGATTGTAGGCTTAGGGCTTTGTCATGACTGTTTCAGTGTAGAGCTTTTAGGTTGTATTTCTCCTAAAATTTTGCTGTGTATCACTCTCACATCGATATATTCATGGATAGAAACAAATTGGAAAGCTATATATTTACACTTGAAAAATGGAAAGAACGAAATTCAAATTCAACACTAAAATGTTGAATGACCGTTAAAACTGGGTGAACGAAGAACAAAATATTTCTCTGATCATTTGATTCCCCGTTCTAATAATTATTTGAAAGCTCGTTCAAATTAATGGGTTGAACACCTGGTCAAATGATCTCATTTTTTATGAACCCTCAATCACTATAAACGATCCGTGAAGTGCTCCAAACATCCTTCAATAAAATCACATTCATAATTCTTCATTTCTAAACAAAAATCTTAATTCAAATGATATCTTAATAGATTTAAGGTTAAATAGTTTTGTCTCTCCTGAACTTGCATTATTTTTTGGTTTAACCCATAATTAAAGTTTTGTATGTACTAAACCCTTGGGTGTTATTTATTTTACTCATATTAATCGCTTTCCCACAAGCTCATCTGCTTTGTCCACGTGGCAACTATTATCATTAGTTGATATGTTGACTTGTCATCAATAGTTGACGAGACACAAATTGACCTACTACAACTGGCTAATAAGGATAAAACAAAAAATAGTTCAACGCAAGGGATAATGAAAAATCATTAACCCTAAATTTAATTAGCCGGATAATGAAATGCTATGCATATTTGGGAAACGATAACAGTGAGCAGAAGATGGGTATGGCTTAAAATTAGTAGGTAGGATCCAGGCAGAGGCAGAGATAGACTCCCACCCAACAACCCACCATGCATTTAGCTTAATATTAGTCAGTATAGTCGCCACCCACCCACCCACCGTTTGCTAATTACAGTACAACTGGAATATACATACATGTATGGACTGTCAAACCCTAATATTATTAAATTAAAGCAGCAATTATGATACATATAATGCACTCCAATTTTACTATATTATGTTCTTATATATAAAAATTATATATAAAAGGACCCCAAACAGTACCTATTGTACAGTACAGCCTACACCATTACATGACAATAGATAAGAATAAGCATAATAATGCAGGGTTTTATAACTAATGTTTTTATTTTTGTGTGTGGATAAGAGGTCAGACATTCCAACATGTTCATCATGCCTTGTGTCTAATAAGTCATAATGATGTTATTTCCCAAACTAAATATACAAGATTATGTTCGACTCATTGGAAAGTAGATGCACTGCACATGACATGTTGGATTATATAATTGATGTTATATATACAAAAATCATTGATCAAGAAGACGAAAAACGGAGTGACGTGGTGTTTGAGCGCCGTTGAGTATTATCGCCTCATAATTTCGAAAAAATGATTCAGTCCACTCAAACGAAGGTTCCTATCTCTTAACGAAGCCTTTTTTTCCTTGATCAAACGGAGCATTTCTCTCTCAAACGAAACTTCTCTACTCAAACAGAAATTCTCTCACTCAAACGAAGGATCCTATCTCAAAAGAAACTTTTCTTCTCAGCATCATTCGTTAGACACCTTTGTTGCGATGGAAAAAAAGTTGCTAGATATATTTTGTCACTGGAACACAATAATTAATTGTGATGAAACAAGCCTACATACAAAGGTCTGAGCTTTCACTACTAAAAAGTCAACTTTATTAGTAGGGTTTTGGCTTCCACTATTATATTTAACTCATTATGTTTATACTTTTCCAATGTGGGACATTTACCCACTTCAACACGAGGCGGTTTCTCAAGTTCACACATGGGTTTTTGCTTAACGATGTGTTACCCCCTTGCACATGCACCAACAACCCATAAGCAATCTAAACCTTTGGCTCCATTCCCAAAAGCATGTATCTCCAACTCCTTCAAATTTAGAATATTTTCAAGGCAATCGCTTCAAGACGTGAAAAAAAATGACAACACACTCTAGTGTGATGAAATTGACCTACTCAAAAGAGGTTCATCAATATATATTTATTTTGATAGTGAAATAGTACCTATTAATAAATTATATATCTCCAACTTCATTTCTAATTTGACATACTAGCACATACACACATGGTACTCGTTTTCTCTTGGGTAGCTTGAGTTGTGTGTTAATTAACTAAGTAAGTCGAATTGAACCCACCAAAGAATTGTTAGGTCGACATCATGGATAGCAAGCTAGAGGCCATATTTTTCCAACCTAGCTACACACTAAGTAAAAAATGTCACGACAACATTGGTTGTGAAAACAATATCTTATTGAAGATTCCTTTCTTGATTGACTTTATGCCATTACCTTGCTTTTTGGAGGAATCAACATCATTTTGCTGCTTTTGTTTTGTTTGTTTGTTGGCTAATTTGGAGCTTGGTCTACACTATTGAGAAGTTTAGAAGAATCTTTTGCAATATTTATTCTAAATCAGAAACACCTGAAATCATCAATGATCAATCTATAGCACTTGCATATTATATATAAGCAAATTCATGTTATTGGAAACATACCCACTTACTTTGGTGGGTTTCAGACTTTGCATTACCATCTTCCACAAATATATTTATTTATGCATGGTTGGAATATTATTGTCAGCACCTTCACACACTAGCAAGTACTTGGATATTTATGCCAAGAATTGTCTGTAAAGATGCCTGCACATCTAACTAGAATAACAAAAATCTTTCATCAAATCATATCCTTGATATATCTCCATTATATAATGATTTTTTTTACTATCAATTAGAGCTGACAATTCATTTCGTAACAGGACAAGAAATTAACTAGCATGACTAAATGTGATGTATTACACACAAAAAATCTTCAACACGACATAAACACGACACACTCACACTCAAGAATTGTCAGTTCTACCGTCAATCCATCTAAAACCTTCAATATATTGCGTACGGATAAGCATAAGAGGATAAATATATTGATAAATTTATTTGATCATGCAGCTAGCTAGCAAGTGTGCACAATAATTATCTCACTACACAAAAAATATTTAACAAGTACTAAAAGATATACATATATTATGATGTTAATCAAGATATGCATTAGTGTATATAAATATTTTTGAATAGAGCATAAGAATTTGCCTTAATGAGCCATCGATAGTGGGTATTGCGTGACATCCAAAAAGAAGATTGCAAACATATATTCTTTGTCGATGGCCAATAAAGAAATGATGGGCAGACATAGCGTGTCAAAGATAAGAGTTCTTAGAAATTAATGATGTATATCCTTAATTTCCACCATAGATTGGTTCTTAAATAATACCTCAAAGATTTGAAGTTGTAAGGGGCTCAAGATCTAGTCCATCTTTTACTAGTAAAATTAAGATTTCCTGTAAATGCTGCATATGAAACATGAATCTTATAAGAAAGATATTCTAGCAAGAACTGTGAATTAAACATCCATTCTGATATATGTGTCTTACTTGTGATTAAATGGTTATGGCTAGAGCTGACAATTTGGGCCCGAACATCCGGCAACCCGAAGTTGGTCTGGTCAGGTAAATTCGTGCAATTCAATGTATTTTATGCATAAAATCTGAAACTCGAACCTAACTCACAACCTTTTTAGGGTCAGGTTAGGGTTAAGGTTCCCTAACCTGACCCTAAATTTACCGGCTCTAGTTCTAGCTAAAAAGAATATTGTTGTTTGTTTTCCCTTTTTTTTTTTGGTATTTTTGTCTTTGGGGCATCTTTAGCGTATATCGAAACTAATTTCTAACGATCGATAATAGACGAGGGTCGCTAGAAAGAACAACAATAAATAATCAATATTTTGTCCAATTTTCGATACACACAGTATTGTGTTCCATGCCAAAGTGGATTATGTGGACTGAGTTTTTAGTGGGAACACATGTGCTATACACAGTACGTGTAGTAATGGTGTTGATGACGAGGACGATGATGGTATTAATTAGTTGTGAAATTACGTAAGTTATTGTAGTTTGGGTTAGCTGGGATTGCATTATTGAATCGTTTCCTTCAACCATACGTTTATACGTAGTTGCCTGGGATTGAAGTTCTGCTCTAATTTTATCATCAATAAACAAATATACGAGAACACATATATGTATGTATATATGTTCTTATTATTGTCTATATGTACAATAAATAAAAATACAACAGCATTGGACAAATTTAAAACACTTACCTAGTGGTAGACGTGGCAAAAGTTCGGATCGGGTTCTGGTTGATGAATCCTAACCCGATCTTATAGGGCTTTCGGGTTAGGGTCGGATTTCTGGTTTAGGCATAAAAACACACTTTTTTTTACGGGCATACCCGACCCTAACTTGATTTTTTTTTATTGATAAATGCATACCCGAACCTGTCAAAAATGGGTTGGGTTTCGGGTACCCGGCTGGTCGGGTCTGTTTTAACAGCTCTAGTGGGACAAACAACTTATTAAATTCTTCATCAATGTAAAATAAGGATTTTATTTTCTTTATTTTGAGAAAAATTGAAGAAAAGTTAGTTATTGCTGTAACAAACCTTAAGGAATACAAACTAACTTACTCAATGGGTACGTACCCGAAATCCGACCCACGTTTGGCGGGTTTTGATTTGCATTTATCAACCCACAAAATTCAGGTCGGGTCAAGTTGGATGTAACATAAAATTTACGGTCAGTTATACCCACACAACAAATGTATTTTTATGTATTTTTGGACCCAATTTGATATCAATTGTACTTTTTAGTGAACATCTCCATCAATATTATTTATTCGGACCGAACACATATCACAGTTAAATAGTTTTCAGAAGATGCTTATTGCTTAAATCAAATAAACGTATGAAAATATAATGAAACAAGTATATATATATACATATCCACGGAAAAATAATTGGCCAACATATTAAATTAGCAACGACAAACTTAAAATACCAGCATATATTGTTGACCACGAATGTCATTGATTGACTGACAATGTAGGTGTAATTTATTATTGTAAATGCTGTGTTAAACAATGACTAAGACCAGTTATATTTTAATCATATGTTTAATGTCTTGTAAATTTGATAGTCAAACAACCATGCATATAATTTATAAAACGGTGTGTACATGCAAATTAATTTCCTTATTTTATAATATGAATTCACGACTTAACTTTCAAGTTTAACATCGACCCAGATATTCCAAAATCCTTTTGACAATGCACATGCATGCACCTTAAAAGTTACCCTTTGGTTTTTCAAAAACTGGCAAAAGAAAAAGAGATGCATGTTATTCGGAATGTGTTTTCATCAGTATGGTTCATGAACTCCTAACATTCAAACTTCACATGCACTAATTCATCATGAGGAAAACGATTTCGATATATATCAGTTCCAATTTGCTTTACCAGTTGTGATATATGCCTAATTTTGCTTTTCGAATATTCCGAATGAAGGATGGATATTTTAATTATTAAAATTAGTAAGAAAAACTTTCAACTTAAATTATGTTAGAGAGAAATAATCTTTATACACACACATTCATTCGTGATTCATGAAAATTCATAAATTAAATTGACGAATGATAAGACGATACATGAAATGCAAAACACTATCTCAACGTGTGAAAAAGTTGCAGATGAAGTCAAATCCACAAGTAAACGCGTCCTACAACCACATCTCAGAAATCTAGCAAGGTCGACCATCGCAAGATGAGGACCCTCGTCTATCCATGATATCTCCTCTAGTCTTTAAGAGGATCGGAGCTTCTAACTCTCAAAGGGTATCAACACCATACTTAGCTCCAAGAGAGAGCCTCCAATCTCTTTATGACTCCCAAGTCCTCTTCGCCTCACCAGGATATCTAAAGACTCTTCGCCTCTCCAGGACACTAGAACACTACTCAGAGCGGTGTAATATGTTTCTATGAGTTCTCATACTTTCCACGATACTTGAAGGGCAAACAAAGGTCCACGAAACGTTTGTTTATTTCATCTCAGGCTTCAGGGTGACAAGATTTGAAATTCTTAATGTTCACAAATTTATAAGTCATTAGGAATTAAAAAATGTTTTGAAGATGATTGAATTCAATCAGACGCATCAAATTGGTTTCATTAAAAAGAACGATTAAAGTGTAGTTGATGTTTTTTGTTTTTCGCTTTTTGTTCTTCAAAATGTTCATCATCTTTCAAAAAGTTTTACCATATTTTGTGAACTTAAATTCACCCAAGACATCCTAACACGCGAACATAAAAATCATCATATATTAGTTATATTTGATCTGACATGATTCAAAGAGACGCATCACACATTTAATTCTGATTTATTTTGAACCTTTCGTTTCATGTGACAATAAATAGCATGAAAGGAAAAGTAGCACAAAAATATCAAATGTGTACTATTGAACTAAAACTTGGTTTTGTGTAGAGAATTAATCCCAAAAGTGAAGATAAGTAATAGGTGGTTGTGTGGAAGTATGGTTTGGGATATGTCCCCCAATTATGAGGGTGAGTGGGGGCATTGCATTTACATCTGCCTATATGAATCAATGAATTAATGAGGATATGAATCTTGAAAATGTGAGAGGCATTTAGTGACAATTATCCAAAGTGACAAAACAAGATGTATATAAATGTCAATTGTCAAACATGGTTCCACCGCCCAAAACGTACGTTTTAATTGTGACACAGCCACAGCCACACCTGGCCCTCCCCTCTCATCACCACATCCACATAATATCAATTATGACACTAAAGATTCCATCTGCTTGTTTTTCTCGATATAATTAGATAAGTGATAATTCAGTTGATCGCATACTAAATTTATTTATTTTGTGTATTGACAAAAATTCAGTCGGTAATAGTTTAACTGAAAGTAATTTCTCTTTATATCACATTTGTATACATATTTCAATTGTGTTATTCACAAACTTAAGTCATCTCTCGTCAGAGGATGTTCCTCATACCAAAATATAAAACAAATCAATTGTGTTATCACAAGCTTAAATCATCTCTCGTCTTTTTTTTCATGAATAAGAAATCGCAAATTTCAATATAGAAATATCCAACAGTTATGCTTGCGTAAGTAGCAACTTTATATTTCATTGTTGTCCGTTTCAAACTTAATTTGTGGTTAGTCACCACTCATATTTGTTTTCTTCTCTTTTTCTAATCTTGGAAGTTTTATAAAGTACTTTATTTGATGAGGAAAAAAACATAATTGCACGTTAAATTTCATTCATACCTACTATAATAAATTAATTTGTTTAAACAAAATTATCTGTTATATTCATGATTTTACTGAGATGTCATCACCTTATTGACGGTTTAACTTAAACAAAAAATTAATTGAGTTGAACTCTTGTTATAGATATGTGCGGGAGTATGTGGTTAGATTGACTAGAGTGAGTGGTGAATTAGGTGAGAATGACTGGTCATAGTCAGGTCCCAAATACTGCGAATTGTGAATTGTTTACAAGTTTTGACATTGTATTGTATATTTGTATTGATGTGCATAGAATTAAATGTTTGCCAAGAAAGAGTTATGAGTGAAATTGATGATCTGTGAAAAGGACAATTTGTGGTAAAGTTAGGCAAGTGGGAGCTCACCACACACATAAAATTAGAACTAAGTTGACTTTGTGCTTCTACAGTACTATTTGCCATTCTTTACTTAATTTTATTAGTAATAATAAATAAATAAATAAAATCAATAATCACACACCTCCTCCACCTCTTTATATAAACCATCACACCCACCTCTTTTCTCTTCCCATTCACTACCAAAACCTATCAGCAGCAAAACAACCTCTGTCCACCAATCTGCTCAATAACATATATCCAATAATATTGCATGTTTTGATGATGAAGATGATGAACAATGATGAGCACAAGGCTTCTCTTAAGCTCTTGTTTCTACTCTTTCTGGGTTTCTCTTTTCTTCTCTCTTCTGCTGCAGTCCCTACAACCAGTAAGCCTTTTTTTAAATATATATATATATATATATATATCAATTCATATGTCTCCTTCTTTGCATGGTTTTAGATATTTCTGATAATTAATTTCTTTCTTGATCAATAGGAAGCCTCAAGTCAGTTCAACAACTCCAAGATTTACTTGATCAGGTCCTTATCTCATATATTATCTTTCTTTAAGCACAAACAACATGTAATTCATTGAATATATATAAACAAGCGTAACAACCGAGGCTCGAACATGATATATTGCTATACTGATTGCAGGGTGCTATGGAAATGAAGGAGAGTGGTGAAGGAGCAGAGATGTTGATAGAGGGGAGGATGGATATAGTGAGCAATGACTATCCAGGAACAGGAGCAAACAACCACCATGACCCCAAAACTCCTGGAAGACCCTAAGATTTCTTAATTATTAATGTTTAATTATGTATAGACTATGAACATTTTATGGAAGAGTTGGAAGTGTGAATCATGGTTTCTTTTGTCTTCTTTCTTTCTATAATATGCTCTTTCTACCTATATTAATTATTTAACTATGACAAGTTTGTAAATTTCCATGTTATCCATTCAGATGCTATATAATTGGATTGATTTACTTCAGAGCACTACCAGTACCAGCGTGGGCTACGCATGTGATTCACACTAATTTAAGTCATGTGATTCTGATAAGTTCTCAATTGTTCCCAAGAATTATCAATGGTCATACAGTGGAGTAAAATTTTGACAACAATAGAACTAACATGTGTTCTCTTCAAAAACATGTAACGCACCACATGCACAAACAAAATTCACCGAATCATAATGAAAAATACGTAAGTTCAATCAGATCGAGAATACAAAACAAAACTTTTGAATAAAGAAAAATCTATTACAACCTTATTAATGGAGCGGTAATATAAATACTAAAATATGATTTAAAACAAATATATATATATATATATAAATAAAGACTCCATCTGAGTAGTAAACATACACTTAAAGGTTGAATATTATTTATTATTGTGTAATATATGGTTTCTTCTTACTCATTAGTGTTGGAACTTGTGTAATTTTTTTTGGATTATTTACGAAAATAAAAAGATAATAGGATTTTATTTTCGCAATAAAGTGGAAAATTGCTGCAGAAAAGTTGTTTGGACTATATTATAAATTAAATACAATCCGACCATATCTTTATTAATTAATCATGTGGTAGTCATGGTATATTCTCCAAGCATAAACAAAGATTACTGTATTAAAGTTGTGGGCTGTAGTTAGCGGCCCATTGGGCTCACTAATCAGTACTCACCAACTAATGGGCTTCTTTGCTGCGTTGATATTCCTGAAATGGGCTCAGTTTCACCTTTATCACTTTATTTTCCATTAGCTAAACTGTGACCCAAACTAAATGGTACTGAACTAGAAGTCTACAACCAATAATATATGACAAAATGTTAAAATATTATTAATGAAATTAAACTAACCCAACAATTCAAACAAAACAATTTCTTTTCTTTTTTACTGATCGGACTCTCCCATTTTACTTAAAACCTCACCTCACCTCATATCATGGGCAGTAATGCTCGAACTCAAGACCCCAAAGACAATTCAAATAAACCGCTAGATCTAGCGAGTCTTGATTTTTTATTAATTATTTAACAAGATATACCTAATCTGTATATGTGATCATTTTAATTAAATATCAATAGCCTATTAATAATAGGAGCAGTATTTAGATTATGTCCACTTTGTTAATCCACAAATTATCTTTAGGGTTAATCTCAACTTGTAAACATTCATAGTAAATATAATCAGTTCTATAATTAGTTTTATAATTTTACATCATGTTGATCCTAAATCAACAAAATACTTCAAACACGCGTAAATGTAAAAGTCTTCTCATTGAAGTCGTTTTGTATTTGGGTTTTCACACAATAATATTTTCATATTGAACTTTCACTTTAGTTTTACTTCCTCCATTCCAAAATAAGTGTTATTTTTTATTTTAAATTTAGCTAGATATGTTTGAATTATCAATAACGTCATTATAATAAGAAAGAGACGTGTCCGATTACTCGAAGATCATTTTAAGTTACTTTTTCAATGACTAAAATTTAAGGGAACTACTGATTTTATATGTTTTTTGAACTTTGCAAGATGAATATTCAAACTTCACCCGAGATTTTGCAAGAATTACTCATCTTTAATTCTCGAGAGTAAGCAGGAGACTATGGTTTCTGCATTAATTAGAGCACCGATTCAGCATTTTCTGCATCATTTCATAAACTGATTCAGTAAAAAACATTAAGTTAGGTTTCTAGTTTTCATTCATTTCTTTTATTTTCTATTCAAGTTACCACCTGCCTAACTAAGAGTCTTTTGATGGTTCTGATTTATGATACATAAATGTTAACTATAAGGTACTCAAATGGACTCCACCATTACAGATGCTCCTAGTTACACATTTTAAAATACTTGACAGCAAAATATTAGAAAACCTCTTTCCCAAATTAATTTGGATAGAAAAGAAAAATGTATATATTATTATGAGGTTAAGGATCCAAAGCTATGAATTATTTGATTTATGCTAAGCCACTAATGAGATAATGACACATCATTTAAAATGTTTGGATCCAGCGGGTCGCTCCGCTTCCACAAATTCACTTGGGTGGGTAAATGAGTATTTTAATGTGGTGACAAGCTCTCATTGGCTTAACTTAGGCTAAATCAAAAAATTATTGGCTTAAAATCCTTATTCTCTATAATTATTCTCATAATATATATTTTGAGTTATAAAAAAAATCTATAGTGTGTACTGTAAGATCTGCAGCTACAAAAGCCTCACGATTTAATATGACCTAATTTTCAAGTAGATTTATTGACGGAAGATTATGGAGAGAAAAATTTGAAACTCGTTTAATCTAACCTAAAACACATCATCGTAAATCAAAATTGACGTAAAACCACGCTGAGAACATAAAAAATCAGATCATTTTTTTTAAACAGCTACATTATGAGATGACTCAAATATGAAAATCAAGTTCTACACCACTCGACCCAAGAAGCTCTGGTCACATTAATTTATCCTTGGAACTTGCAGAAATTAGAGAATGGAGAAGTGAGATTTTCATAGTTTCAAACTAGGTTTTGCATTATTCTTGCAATAATTACTCAATATCTTTGACTCTTCGCCTACTACTCTCTGCATAAATACCACCCATTATCATCCCACATAAACCATCTTCAACACAAGTCTCATTTAACTAATTGGTCATGGCTTCTTCTCTTCAACTGCTGCTACTGTTTCTGGTGTCTTATTCTCTTCTCTCTTATGCTGCAACAACCAGTAAGCTTAATTCCTTTATGTGAATATTATATCTTGTACTAGCTAGCTAGCTATCCAATACTGGTTCATGTATATAACATTTTTTTGAATTATTTATGGTGATTACAGACTCAAGCCATCGCCACCGCAAAGACCCTCCTCCGGCAGATTTAGGTACGAGCTCTGATCATGTTGATGACTATGGTCCTCCAGAAGCGAACCCACGTCATAAACCACACCCTCCTGGTGCAACACGGACCAACTCTGATCATGTTGCGGACTATGGTCCTCCAGAAGCAAACCCACGCCATAAACCACACCCTCCTCCGGCAAGTACTGTAGGCGATCATGGTGCAGCACAAATCAACTCTGATGAAGTTGATGACTACGCTCCTCCAGGACCGAACCCATGCCATAATCCACATCCTCCTCCACACTGCCATCACAAATTAAAAATGTAATGCTTAGATCAAAGCTAGCATGCATGCAACAACCTTAACTATATTAAAAAAAAGAGATATTACCAAATGAGAATGGGAAGAGTTATTTAATCATGGCTTGGTTTTGCATTTTTCATTAATATTTCTACAATATGTGTGCTCGATCTCCACGTACATTCTTATTCTTATTTTTGTTCTCTCGTTAATCATAAACCAAAAAAATTGACGCAGTTTGTTTTATACCATAAAACAAACATTTTTGAAGTACGAGATTCAACCCAAACGAGCCTCATATATATAGTTTAGGGGAAGATGACAATTAATCTAAATTGTATATCATGTTGTTTTACCATGAAGCTATTTTTGGTCTGTTGTACAATTGTTGCTCGTTATATTTTAGAGGCCAATTGGTTCATATGATCTCATACATATATTTTCTTTTATAAGTGACTTTAGTATGATCACATGAATGTCATACGGTTTACATCTTTCCTCCATGATTACCTCACAATTTCTAAACTAGGTTGAAAAGAACAGAAACTCCAAAATTTGAGGCACGAACGTCGTCGTGAATTGTTTACCAACAGTGCCGAATTGTGCTCTCTAGCTAGCTACACCTTCACGTAATTAACTTTTGAGTGTCCAAACGGCCATGGAATAATATGAGTGACCACTCTCTAATAAGTTTGAGAAGTCCTCTCTAATTATTTTAAGACATGTAAGTAAACCCACTCGAATTATGAGTCATATTGTATTGAGACACAATTAAATAAGTGAATGGAGTATTCAACATAAAATAGTCCATATTCTCACCACTGGCTGAGCCAGGAATTTAGCTAAGAGGGGCACAATTTTTTTTAAAACATTTTATTTGAATAATTAAATAAAATGGGTTGGGCTTTACTGGTATAAGTTTGATTTGGGCTTTATTGATATGAATGTTCTACTAGAAAAACAAAAATGGGCTGGGATATAAAAAAAACGAAATGTTAAAGTAAATATTTTTGTCACAACAAGGATTTGAACTAAGACTGGATATTAATAGTATATAATATCCATTTTGTTAAGGAACACTTCTTGTCATTAATTGGATATTAATAGTATATAAAGTAATCCAAAAGGCTGGCACGGGCCGCGGCCCACTACGGCCGCCCCCTGCCTCCGCCACTGATTCTCACTCTTCATATTCCAAACCTATTTTCAAGGTGTCATGATCCTTTGCAAGACGGTGACACTAGACGCAAATTTTCACCTTATCCAGGTAAGTCTCGCGTGAGCCAACCTTTTTTTAAGGTGGCATGATTCTTTGTCGGATGATGACACTAGACGCGAATGGAAGCTTGCGGGTGGGCTTCTGCGGATGAGCCTTCGCGGCAGGACTTCCGCGGATTGGCTCCCGCAGATGGTCGCTCCTTGCAGACATGTGCGGCTCGTGTCCACCTCGCCTCAGACTTTTTCTTAATTCTGACCTTGAGACACAACCTTGTTAACTCTAGCTCTAACTGACCATGCTACGTGTTACCTACTCGCTGGCTGGGAGGTCACTGATTTATTTGTGCCGAATTAGGTAACGATAAGGTGCGCTGGAATTTTTGAGAATTTTTGAAAATATGAATTTTTTGGTGAGATTTTTTTGGACATTTTTTGAAATAATTCAAAGAGTATAATCATAATAATACCAAAATATCCCAAAAAATTATAAAATGCATTTTATGTTGGATTATTTTGAATATTTAACAATATCTTCGGTCACATTTTAAAAAAATCAAAAAATAAACAAATCAAAATATCCTCAAATATTTCAGATTGTCTTCTCTAGCTATGGATCAATTTTTCAAAATTTCAAAAATAATTAAAAATTATTAAAAACTTAACACCATTGGTAATAGTGCAACTTATTGAAAGATTTTGTAGTTAGTTGCAACGATCAAAATTGCTTGTTGATTCGCCACTAAAAATCGTAAATAAGTTGGCCAATAACAAAGCGACACGTGGCTCGCTCAGTCAAACGAAAGGTCAACGTGGGTTGTAGACTAGGCTTCTGATGGAATAAAAACCTAAACCAAAGTTAATCGAATCACAACCGACCCGAGACAAAAGTACGTGTGAAAGGGAACCAACTCAACGGGTGACCCGAGCGCGCCATGGGCCGCGTACCATGGATTTGCGCGCCATGAACCACTCACCATGGACCTCCGAGCAAGCTTCCCGTGCTCCAATGCATCGACACAAGTAACTTAAGGTCAGACAAAAGGCTCCAACCAGAGATTCATTTCACTCTCCCACATGGTCGGAGACTAAGATCAGTGTCTACCTGCTGGTGAATAGAACTAACAGGCAGAGGGAGAACACTTTGGTGCAGTAAGGTGCCAAAAGCCCTAGGCTAGGGTTAAGAGGCTTTGTCTCTTT
>JAYMTF010000164.1:0-47908 GCA_036897485.1 Pelargonium nanum
ACGGGTCGGGTTCGTGTTGACCCATTTAACAGAATACTAAACTTTCAACACGACACGAACACGACCCGCAAACACGAATTGCCACCCCTATATGTGGAACTGTGCTTACTGCTTCCCATCCCATAAATTCAAAATCAGGAATTCAGTGAAACACATGACAATCTGATCACTCATGGTCCACACATCATTTTCATTGCCAATTACTCTTTGACTCTTTCTGATAATACTCTTCACATATTGCCCATTTTGCCCTCCATCTGTCCATGGTAGAGTTGGAGGGTGGGAAGCATCTCCAAGACATGAGCTTATGGAGGGTTTTAGGATTTTAGTCCCTTGGAAAGGGAGGGGCTTCACTCTGAACTTCTGAAATATTGTTGGTAGGTGACATGTCTGTAGGGCTCTAACATGTGGCCTGAAACTTGCTTACATTGCAACTCTCAGATTGAGGGTACCAATAATGTAATATATCACGGTTTTAAGAGACTGTTTTGTTTAGTGTCAGATAAGAAAAGACATCGAAGTATGTTTGATCTATAGAAAAGACTTGACTCGTGAGTGCCAACTAATATAACTGACATGTTCTTGGCATGGAGTTGAAAAATGTAAATAATTTTTTTTTGTGGTAAAAACAATTTTTTGATTGAGTTTCTGACTGTTCTATTGGTTTGAGATTGTTGTGATGCATTATTGAAGGTTGATGTGGACACCAATACATGGTAATGATAGGTGAATGAGTGAAATTTGTTTTCAATAAGTAATAAGAAGTTGTTAATGGGTTTTTGCTTATAAATTAGTGGGCCTGATTCATGGACTTTAAGGCCCATGTATATAGTGTATCCAAAAAAATAGAAAAGCCCAAAAGAAATAAGAAGCTGTTAATGGGCTTTCGCTTAAAAATTTGTGGGCCTAGTTCATGGACTTTATGGCCCATATAGATAGTATCCAAAAAAATAGAAAAGCCCAAAAGAAATCAGGAGTTGTTAATGGGCTTTTGCTTATAAGTTGGTGGGCCTAGTTCATGGACTTTAAGGCCCGTATATAAGTGTATCCAAAAAAATGAATTGGCTTCGCCCGGGTTCGAACCGGAGACCTTCAGTGTGTTAGACTGACGTGATAACCAACTACACCACGAAACCTTGATGCTTAATTGCAGTCTATTTTAAATATCTTTACTACTATAATCATGCAAATCCCAATTAGAATGAAGGGATTTATTTTATCAGTCGAGCTACACAACAGGTAATGTAATCTGTAAAGTGAAAGAAGAATTTGAAAAAGAAATTATATTATTGTGCTGATTATGCTGGGTAATATATGACATCGGGACATGAGGAGGATCGAAATATGTTCGGAGGGCAATCTATAAACGAAAATTCTATTTTGCTGATACAAAGATATATTTCGTAAAGCTGCCTATTACCATTTGCAGTGTCACTGCATGATAATCCAGGGAGAGACTTGGTTTTTGCTGTTATTGCATTTAGAATATGTTCTTTATCGTACGACCCTCCAGGTTTGATTTTATTTTCTGCAATATGGTAAGTAAAATATCAAGATTTCGTAAAAGATGTAATCAGAAGATGCATATGAACTTAAAAATGTACCTGATGACCAAAGTGCATATTTCAAATCATATGTTTTCACCAATCCAACACTTATATGGAAATATTGTAGTAAGTTCATATTACTACATGTCCCGTGTTTTCTCCATTCTTCGGCCCATAAATCTTTGTTGTCCGTTGATGACAAACTCGGCCAGTAATGTTGTAGGTCTTGAAAGAAGTAGTTATGCCCATATTTTATCTACTTGTCATATAGTAAAATGGACATCAGTTGACTAATTTAAGAGTTATATCAGTTTTGCTTAAAACAGCAACAATGAGAATGACATACCAGTTCATAGATAAATGGGTCATTATATGCTTGGCAGTTGACTGTAGTTCCCTCCGTGTAATTCTGGGGCCAAAGCCCGTGAATTATGAAGTACTTGGGTTGTACTCGTGGGGTCGAACAATTCGGGAACTCTGGACGCATATTACATACCGAAGGTGGCCATGTTTTGGCCAGCAAGAGATAGTCATAGGGCACTCCTCTGTCTCCATCACCTAACCATACCAAGTTTATCAGAAGAATGATGAAGAAGAAACACAAAGGTAACATCAGTATTCTAGCTGTAGCCATTTCAGTTTTTGCTTGGAAATATGAGGCTGAAGATCTTATATAAAGTATTGTGGTGAGCAAAAAAGATGTCATGCCAATCATCAATCCATAACAAAATTGTTTGGTAGCTCTAAAACTTGCAATTATGCATTTGCAGTGCTTGATATGGTATGTATTTCATTATTTATTAATTAACCAACATCAAACCCACCAGTAAAATGTTGTTATCTTTTTGTTAGTATGTTCTTGTTGTCTGAATGGCTAGAAATGCTTTGAAAAGTGAAACCAATGTTGTTGAAAACAAGTAATTAGTAAGTTAACCTTGTCTTAAGTACCATTATCTTTCACTTTAGATGTCTCTTTAAAATATGATCAAACTATAAGATCCAAAATGAACACTTACTTTCTAACAAATTTTGTACTTGTAAATTTCTTCCCTTTGCACTTCAAAGATCCAAACATGTTTTACTTATTTCTTGGTACAGACCATATGGTATCAATTTATGTTCATTCGGGTCATAAAACAAGGACAAAGAGCATATAGCATATAATTTCATCCATCTTCCATTACAATAACTGTCATACATAATATTTTGTCACTTGAGTGTAGTCTGCAGTTTCTTGAGAAAGAACAAATCCAAGAAACTGTGAAGTTCCCTTGAGCTATAACTCTACATGAAAAAGAACTAACTAGCTAACCCCAAATTATAACTCTTTCAACGATCACTACAGCAATAACATTCTTGATTTTACAGGGGCTACAGAAAAAAGATTTCTAAACAAACTCACTTCTTAGCAGTCCATTCTTCCCAGTCTTTGTCAACATGTTCTCGAGCCCATTTGACAGCTCTGCGTGCTGCTTCTGGTCCACCCGGTAATTCTCTCTCCTCTATAGTATCAGCCATATCTATGAAAGGTTCCACCATCAGTGTTCCAGGACCCCCGTAGTCCGTACGTAGGAAAGTACTGAAAATCTGTTGAAACGTTAAACACAAACGACTAGTTTATGCTACTGTGGTTCAACACAACTATACAATACGAAACGCGCTATAGGCTAAAGAGGAGAGTCAATAATTGGAACATAATCGAGAACCATGAAAATAAAGTTCGCAATAGTCTCCAACTTTTTTTTTTTCTTTAGTACAGTGACTAAATTGCTTAGTCCTAATTAAACCTTGGAATATTGCAGATGTTCACATGAACCTTCAAAAAAAAAAAAAAAAAAAAAAAAAAAAAAAAAAAAGATTGTTTGATTTGGACGCAGAGATAATGTGAGTAACAGTAACCCTTTCCTATCTCCTCCCACTTTTATATATTTTGACGGATCAGACCTATCATGATACCATTCTCAATGTGTAACATAAATACAAGCTCTCAACTTGAACTTACAAATGAGCGAATATCATATAGATAATTGTTCTTCCTTAGGGACAGTCCTAAGTTGAATATCTCAGTGTTCTTCAGCAAACTTTTAGCATCAAATCAGATGTGCCTAACACAGTTGCAAGTACATGGAGTTGATCTATCCAACAACAGCTTACCACTACGTTTCTTGCATTCATGAACTAATATGGCACCAAATCAATCGTAAACAAGTTATCCATACCACGCAATTAGGTTACATAATCACTGTTGGGTTATGATTGTTTATAGTGAACAGTAGCCTCATTAACATATAAATCAGATAAAACCCCTATTTTTTTACAACCTAACAAATTAAAAAAATCACAAAAGTCATCAAATTGAGTACTAAACAACAAAACATAACATAAATAGGAACTAAAAAATAGGGACTGTACCTCAGTGCAAATATCTACATGCTCTTGAACATTTTCTCCATACAAATCAGGTCTCTTGGTGAATCTGCTGAGAAGATAAGCCCTCAACTTTTCAGTCTCCTGAAACCCCAAAACAACATTAGAAGCAAAACACGGATTTTATAAAAATGGTAATTTCATTTGCACAGAAAAGAGGAATAAGCAACTGCGTTTTGAGTGTGATGAAAACTTACGGCATCAGCAAATGCAGGATTTGGGGGTGCACCTCTGTACACTGGGATTGGTTCTGGTTGCTTGAATGCGAACAAGGCCATTTTTGGTGGTCTTACGCTGAGGGAAATAGGGTTTGGTGCAGTGGAGGTGTCTCGGAATCCATAATCGTTGCAGAGAGTGTGCGAAGAAGAAGAAAATGGAGAAGCAAAGGAAGAAACAGAGTCGAATCTTGAAGGAGGAACTATATGTAGAGCAGGAGCAGGAGCTATATTCCAGGCCATTCTCTGTCTCTCTCGCTCTCTTATCTTCTTGCTCTGATAAACTGCAAAACCCCAACTGGGGTTTTACTATTTATATTCTTATCTTTTTTTTATATAGTAATAATTATGCTTATTTACAAAATCAACCCCTCAACTCTTATTAAACTACTAAAGCACCCCTAATATCTGCTCTGTCAAGCACACCCAAACTTCTTATTAAGCACAGCAGAGGTGACGGTTTGAATTTCGAATTGATAAAAAACGATTTTTCTGATCTGAAGTGTCGGGATCCGCTAAATTCAGATTTAAGTCGATTAGTTTTAGATCAGATTGATTTTCAGTTGCCCGCATGTTCATATTCAAATTGCGATTTCGATCAGGTGATTTTCCAGCCAGTGACAATGATACGATTGATTTTACAAGTGACTGTTGTTTGATAACAAAACAAGAAAAAAAAATTATATCCTAAATATAATGCGTGCCAAAACTGGTGTGCCTCAAATAAAACCTAACAGCTTCACTACAAAATCTTTACAAGACTATGAGATGGAAGCTCTCTATCTCCTAGCAAGCATAAAATGTATGGAATGGCTCTTGCTCTCCTAAGAATATGCAAACAGTTTATGCTTCAAAGATTCCTTTCATGTGGTTCGAGCCAAGGAAATCCCAGGAAATCAAACACCTCCCTTTCGGTACTGAATTTCAGGCTTGCACTTGCTCTTATGCCCTGCAATACAATGCATACATGCTGACATTTAATGTGAAAAACTAAGGCTTTACGTACATGCTCGGAGATAAGGAACTAAGTTTATTACCCGTTTACCACCTGAGCCCTGTGTAGCTGGAAACAGCCCAGTATCATCAAGCCGGAACCCTTTAGAGTCTGCTAACAATCTCAACCTGCATAAAAACTACTTAGTTTATTGATAAACTATTACACATGCTTGCAACAAAATCATGATGACATCTCAGGTCGAGTTGCAAATTTGTAGCATCAAATATAATGAAAAGAGTCACCTAAACGGCTAAACCTAGAAAAAATATGGGAATTGACTAGTTGATGAATTACCTTCTATTTAATACATCATTTCCCGTCCAAGCTATTAGTCCAAAGGCATAGATGTCCCTTGGGTATACCTATATATATATAGGCACAACAAAAAAACATGATTGTTATAAGGTCACAAGGAAATTAATCATGCTCCTTCCAGCTCAAAATGAGTCTGTTCCTTTTTTTTTTGTAAAGATTTAGAGTTCGGCCTTCCCCCTTATAGTCCCCTATGTGCTCTTGTCGTAACAAACTTTACAAATCATTTTGATAATAATCAGTTTGATCTGTTTTACCGAGAAGGTCTATGGTTAAAATAAAATGGACTTAAAGAACCTATACGTAAGTATACATTATTCTAACTAACTTATCTTAGAGATATTGTTGGTAGTTCATGCATAACTAACTAACCAAGAAAGTGAATACTCATTTTGGGACGGAGGGAGAACTAAAATTAAATTCAGCAATTCACCACATAAGCAAATCTTGCGTGGACCACCAAACATGTAATCAATCAAAATATATGTGTCACATCATGCCTAGGAACAACTTACAAGACCAGGAAAAACCAACCCAAAAAAACAAAGCATAAAAGATTTAAAAGATATTCTCTACTCACATGTTAGGAAAAATTCTAAACCAAAATTGTAATAATCCACATCTGGTATACTGCATGGTGTATGCCCCCGCAGGATGGCATATTACCACTTGACCAGTAATAAAGCTCTGTACATAAATGTGAATGCATTTGTGTGATAAAGAGGCCATGGAATACCTTAAGATCTATGCGGTGCCGCAGCTCTCGTCCAGGGTACGTGCACAGACCAAAATATGTATCAACACCAGAATCACCCTGAGCCACATTATTGCACCAGGAAAATCATAAGAAAAACTCATGATTATGAGTGTGAATGCTAAAGCACAGATGTCTAGAGTGCACAGGATGCAGGATACTAAATATGGGATTCAGTGGATGCAGCATACAGCTTAGTTTCTTAGAAGTTATGTTGGAGGAGATAGCTAAAACAAAAGTGATGGAAATATAATAACTACCGATTAGGGAGTCTAGATATTGATTTCTCCGTTGGTTGGTCAAATACCAAAGGATGTTAGTTACCATTCTTACCACAAAACATTTAGTGGAATGAAAGCCTGGTTTCAACAATCATCCATATAAAGGCTAACAGTAGTCAGTTTTCAGCATATGCATTAGTAGCATGAGTAATAATGGAAAACTCATATGCTGAAACTGAAACAGCTCAAATAAAATAAAATCATTTTACCTCTTCACTGTGAGTACTGAAAATCAAGTCCTCTCTTAAGAACCCCATATCCTTTAAGATCTTTACATATCTTGGTAAAAAGCCTTTATGACTGAAATATAGAGAAAACTCAATTAAGCCATTTAAAACTAACTACTGAAATGTTCAACACTGGTGTTCAAGTGAGAGAAAGATAGAGAACACACTGCAGAAACCAACAACTGAATGGCCGGCAATAGAGTAAGAAGCAAACTAGCAAGCTGAACCAGGGAACAACCAACATTTTAACAAGATCAACAGCAGGATTATTTTGTGCACTGGGAATAGTCTACTCTCTTAGATACCAAGATCAACAGCAGCATCCCAAGGAAAAGAGAGCATCTGGAAAAATATCTTAGATTTCTGTAAATAGTTGCACTTAAATTTCATATGCTCAATCATTTTGTTTCCTCCATTCCATCAAAAAAGGAACATGGAACAAGAAAGATGAATACAGAATACACGACATATACAAAGAGTTGGAATAAGAGAACCTTGTACTTTCTTCTGAAATGCAATACTTGAACATGCTCTATAATAAATCATGCAGACAAAATAGAGAAGAGTGGAACCATATGAATAGAAACAGAAGATATCTTATACCTTTGTCCATCTGGATGTGTAATTATGATATCCATATCACCACAGGAAGCTTTTCCACGCCTATATGATCCCCCACATACAATACTTGCCTTCAGGAAAGAGATTACACAAAACTGATTTAGGATCCAGGTACAAGTGAAGATATAACTAACTCATTTACTATTCCGCCTTGAGGTCATCTAGAAGGCGCATAGTAAAACTTTCTGAAATAACAAGAAGTCTGTTCTAACAACAATAAAAAGTCCAAAGTTTTTTAGATATCCCATTTGGCCACCAAATTAAGGACCTTATGAGACTGTTGGGTACATTCATGACCGTAAATGCAAAATATCACTTCATTATCGATTCAAATATTAAGGGGTTTTAACCCTTTAATGCCCATATTAAGAATTTGTAACGAGAGCCAGGGATTTGGTAAATTTTCAAGTTCAAAATGACACTTGCTTATTAATTTTAACTGATATGATATACATAACTATTTTGATGGTCAGTTTCTTACTCAAGATATTCTTTTAACATCATTAAGAAAATAAAGGTGCTATGCAAGACCACAGTTATGGAGGAACAAAAGTTTTTTATCTGTGTAATGCGAAGACACCCAAGGACCAATGCATATCTGGACATGTAATTTATGCATAAGATGTATATTCAATTTTTTCGTCACATCTTCAAACTCTTTAAATATAAAAGTCATAGCACTTTACTGGTTTAGTAAAAATGTTAGAATGCTCACCCCAGGCAAAATATCCTCCCCAGCTTTCCGTAATAGAAGTTCCATCTCTTGAACCTGCAGAATCACAAAAGGCATTCATATTTCCGAGTTAGCATAGGATAGGTTGAGGCAAGAGGATGATAGTTAGACCTCATGGCGTGGAATCCTTTGCTTGATATCATCAAAATATTTCAACCCTAACTTCTGGGAATTTGTCAATGTACTTTCATTCTTCAGATCATCTAGTGTTCGATAGCCTTTCTCGTACAACTTCAATGCAGTAGCTGGACCAATACCCCAAACTTCCCCAAACAAAGTGATAGTCCGCACCTGAGTTTGATAACAAATATATGGCCAAAAAACCGTAAGCAAGTTTATGATGAACTGAAGGGTTGAAAATAAAAATAGCTTCAATATCATAAATGCATATTCCCTATAAATAGTTTGATGAAATGCTAACAATATATTAATGACAAATATCTCTGAGTTATAGGTATTGATAATATAATCAAATATGCAAAATAAACTAATAAAGCATTCACAACTACAATATTTTGGAAATTTAGTTTACTGAGAAGAGAGAACTCATGCAACACCTTTTCATCTGTTTCAAAGTGATCCAACTTAGATAGCTTCCCAGTTGTAATAATCTCCTGAATCTGCAAGCAAAGACCAATGATGTCAATGATTTATCAAGCTGATGAGAAGAAAATGCCATTTTGTGCACTGGAAAATACATGTTACTTCAAATATAAATTGCAGTTCTAGTGAAGAAGTCATTCTAGTACTAATTAATTTTTAAGTTCCAAGACATGATTAATCTCTCAGCCTAGTATCATCCACATCCTTTAAGGAGAAGCATTCATGTAGCTTAGCTACTCAAGCACCAGACCCAAAGGCAATTAAACAAGTGAATGATGTTGTCATAGCCATGATTCACACGTATATTACTGGTAGCATATACTTCAGAAAGTATCCTACATAGCTTTGCTCAGTAGTAAGAGAATGAGTCCTGTTGGTATATTATATTGCTACCAGGAAAGATGAAATGAGAGGCATAAAACCACAAACAGTTGTAGAACATTGCGAATTCAAAGAGATGTATGTCTGCTTACATGATCTTGCATTGACTTTCCAATTGTAGGCAAGTCTTTGACTTGGTCAACAGTTTGAATTTTGTAAGGTAACTTCTCAATAACTGCAATAGCCTTGGAATAACTAAAAGATCTTCGGTCTTCTCCAAGTGCTTTAAAAATTCACCACAAGACATCAGATCCCCAGCATAGGTAAATGTAATATGTAGTATGAATGCAAAGTTAAAGGTAATGAAGCCCCACCTCTATATATGTTAATGAGCTTTCCAAATAACTCAGTTATGTTCTGGTTCAAATCTGGTGGACTGTACGGCAAAGACTGCAATGTGTGAACTAGCTGTGTGATTAGCAAATACAAAAACTCAAACTAGTTGGCTATGAAATATTCTTGAGCATTAGTCAATCACAATATAGTTATTACTGACTTTGTTATCCATTATTCTACCTCCCTTTTTCCAAAATTGAGGTCATTCACTATGGCTAGCAGATATAACAGATAATAAGAAGAATCCGAGCGAGATGGGGGTCAAGGAAGGGAGGGATGAGAGAGAATAAACACAGATTATCACATGCACACAAACTTTATATGAAATTTGATCTTACATCCTTATCGGAGCTCTTTGTGCTCGCATTTACTGGACTTGAAATGTGCGATAAGTAGTCAGAACTTCTGGGACTATTAGGTGCTTTGTATAGATCATTTTGATTCCTATCTTCCCTGCTTTCCACACTTGTGTTTTTTGGGTCCTCAGAAGAGGATCTGATCTTTTTGCTATGTGATGGCTCATCACCGGTAGAAGTGTTTTCATTGGCTGATTTAGCAATCAAGGATCTTTCTGGTATACACTCTCCTGAATCCATTTCGAGCTTGTATGAATTCTCAGATACCTTTTCTCCGAATCTCAAGCTGTCCTCAAGCCACTTATACTGGAGAACATTCTGCAATAAGTGACATCAATCTTCATCACTAATTCAATTTCAAAAAACCATGTAAGAAGCTACTAAAAGATGCAGCCTTTTTTTAACACTCAAATATGGAACCTTCAAACTAATTAGGAGACTATATTATATAGTCTATATATAAGGCAAGAGTTGAACTTCAAAGCCTCACTTCTTGATTACATTTAACTACATCAGTACAAGGCATAACCATAAAAATTTCATATCAAACAAATTGATAATTAAGCACTCAACATCCTAGATTAGCCACAAAATTACATGTCCTTCAGCTGAATAATCCCAGAAACAAGAAAAAAAAAAGCATTACAGTGCTTCTCCTCTCCTATATAAACCCATCACAGATCACATATCACATATCAATATCACATTGTATTTACAATCAACACCTAATTACAACAAACACATGAGAATCTTATATAAATGAAAAGAGGAATTCAGAGACTCACTCCTTTGAAGCGAGCCAAGCGATCATTACCAACTCGCTGTAGAAGCGAAGCAGAGCTCATAGCGAACACATGAGTCACCTTCTTGGTCAAGCGCTCCTCTATCCTTGCCCCCATTTGTACCAGCTTCTGCTTCCATATCTAATCCACCCCAAAACTCATCAATTAAAAACCTACAGTTTACACACAAATTAACCCCAAAAGACGTCAAATTACCCAGCACCGAAACCTGTAATCGGCGACTCTGAACCCCATTCTCGACCAAGAACACCACCATTTCAGCGAACATTCCTTCTGGGTCGCAAGCCAGAGCTAGGTTTCTAGTTGCCTTTGGCGCCATTTCTGTTATCTGTCAAGTCTTCTACAGCAAGCCAGAAGAAATTAACCTCACTGTATCTATATAACCGCACGGTGCACGCAACCTAAAACCGATCCTTCAAAAGACGGTTTATAAGAAAAAGCGAGTTTATTAATAACGTGTCCGTGAGAAATGTTTGTCACAGTCATGTCACTTTAACCGCTGTGAGGGTTTAAGCAAAAACCCAGATAATCCGACATTTCTATCGACCCTGCCTGCAATTTTATCCCCAAAACGACGACGCCATTGCTACCACCGCGCAGCTGACCGAATGATTCTTCATTGCTCAACTTCTGTGCTCCATTTCTGCAGACCGAAGTTGCTCTCGCAACTGAGGCACTCCTTTTCTTCGGCGTCTTCCTTGTGCTCTGTGTCCTCCTCTCCGGTTGGGTTCCGCTTGTTATGGCCGAACCAGCCGCGTCTCCGCCATGTCAGGGCGTTTGGGACCTCCCGAGCAGCTTCCGATTCGAGCAGGAGTGAAAATGATACGTTTTTCGCCGAAGAGGGTGTGACGTGGACGTCCATAGGTGTATCCGATAAGGTTGCTCTAGCTCTCACTGATGCCGGTATTGAGAGGCCGTCTCTGGTTCAGGTGCGCCATTTTTGTTCGTTCACATACAATTAATTAACTTGAAGAAAATACAATGCTTGAATTTGGGTGAAAGGGTTAGTATGTCACTGAGAAGATCATGTAAAGTTTCGATTTTTCTTTGCGGTTATAGAAATGTGGGTTTTAAATCTGTAAATTTGAGATTGAAATAGCAGAAATTGTATTTTAAAGAAGTTTCCCCGTTACAAAGTACCTGGATAAGAAATATTATAAATTTTGCAATTTGTATTTCTTTCTTTATATTCCTTGAGCAATGAATGGGTTGTAGAGTATCTATATTCCCTCGTAAATGAAATCAGGAATGTCTTAGATGTGGTGTGAAGCTGCACATGAATGAATTTGAACAGAGTACAATGTCGTTATTTTCTTGGGATTGGATTCTATAAGAATTAGAGTTTTTTTTTTACCACGTGTCAATTCGTCACTTATGAAATGCATATATTAGGAATCCAAAACTGTAAACCTCATTTCTTAAATCTAGGATTGACTCTTCTTTTATTGAATTTAGGATCACAAATCAGTGAGAGGTGAATGAGTTAGAACTTAGAGCTGATAGGGCTCACTTTCTTACGCCAAGTTTTTCAACTATTATGCCATTTTTTTTATAGTTATAATATAGCAATAGTTTATTCATTGTAAATGCCTATCCTTTCAATCGTTCATAATTAAAACACACCCTTCCTTATAATTACTGGTCACCATCGTAGGTGCTTACCTTTATTTTTCTAGAATCATTATTGACTTATTGATATATCCTTATTTGCATTTTAGGCTGCTTGCATACCATCTATACTTTCAGGAAAGGATGTGGTGGTTGCTGCAGAGACTGGTAGTGGTAAAACTTATGGGTACCTAGCGCCTCTAATTGATAAGCTATGCTGTGCACATGATGATTCTGTGAATGCTGTTCCCAATGAAGAAGTGACCCCACTCCGTAAAATTGTCCTTGTTCTTTGCCCAAACGTAATGCTCTGTGAGCAAGTAGTTCGAATGGCTTATAGCCTTCGCAACGATAGTGGTCAACCACTTCTCACAGTTGCAACTTGTGGTGGGAGACAGGTATTGGTGTTTTAATTTTTCTTGTCATGCAGCACAAGATTTGTGCATTAATGTGGCAGTGTATGCTTTACTTGAATTTCCTATAAAAAATTGGAATTTGATTTGAAAAGAACACTGATTGCAGGGATGGCCGGTTAAAGAACCTGATATCATTGTGTCAACACCAGCTGCTCTTCTGAATCATATTGATACAGATAAACGCCGCCGTTTAGAGTTCTTGCGTGGTGTAAAATATGTGGTAGGTTTTTACTTTTAGCCGTCATCGGGTCCTTCAGGAATCATATACATGTAATAAAAGATGGATAAAACTGAGAAAATATGTCATACTCTTAAAAAGTTGTTTGTTTATTGATAGGTGTTTGATGAAGCAGATATGCTTCTCTGTGGGAGTTTCGAGAACCAAGTTATTCGTCTCATTTCCTTGCTACGTTTTGATGAAAAGTTGTTGTCTCGGGCTAAAAGCTCCACACCTGAGAAGTCGATGGATTTGGATGATGATCCGCTGTTGCACATTGATTCCTTGGATGAAGAAGACATGCAAACTGAAATTAACTCAGAAGATGAAGAGGATTCTGAGGGTGATGCTGTTATTGATTACTTGCCAGAGAAGATTGAAGCTGAATCTTCCCAGAGAAGAGACAGAAAAGAGTGGTGGAGAGCAAGAAAGATCTATGAGCGTAGTAAGCAGTATGTCTTTGTTGCAGCCACACTTCCATTCAATGGAAAGAAAACTGCTGGGGAAGTGTTGAAGCGCATGTTTCCTGATGCTAATTGGGTGACCGGAAACTATCTCCATTTTCACAACCCCAGGTGCCACATTCTTTTCTGGCTACTGATTGCCATTTATAAGGACTGTTGTTGGCTTGCTTGCCATAAAGTATTATTATATGCTAAGTTTGATGTCTATTTATCTTTATTACAGTTTACAACCAATAAGTGATGACATATAAGTATATTTTATGCTAAATCAGTTAGTCTTCAAGTGGTAGATTGTTTCGACCCACAACCTCCACTAGAGAAGTGAAGCTTCAACCATTGATTGGGTTGTCCCCTTGGGTCTGGTTTTGAATCTTGAACTACCATTTGCCAGTCAGCCCAATTTTATTGTTTTTGGTCCCTTTAGTAATACAATGGGTTTGTTGTGCATGTTGTTCGGGAATTCATTGGCTCTTTTCTATTTCAGAATGGAGCAGAAGTGGATTGAAGTGTCAGTTGATACACAGGTCGATGCACTCATAGATGCTGTAAATCAAGGTTCTGGATCTGAAATGTTGGATAATGGTGCGGATGTAAGTCGAACAATGGTGTTCGCAAATACCGTTGAAGCTGCTGAGGCAGTGGCAAAGATATTATCCACAGCTGGAATTGAATGTTATCGTTACCACAAGGGTTGCTCTTTTGATGATCGTGAAAAAGCTTTAGTTGATTTTGAAGAGAAAGGTGGCATTTTTGTGTGCACAGATGCGGCTGCACGTGGTATTGACATCCCAAATGTCTCACATGTTATTCAGGTGCATCTCGTTTTACCATATTAGTTTTGTTAGTGGTTCATGTATTATTCATATCGTGGCTGCCCAGAAAATTCTTGTAAATACAGAAGAGAAGGGGCGGGTACGAAAAGTATAAGTTTGGAAATAAGTAAATAACTGTTGAGAGAAAGGAAAAACTATTAAGTTATGCAAGTTTGTGCATGCATGAGGGTTTGGGGTGTGTACAATCTACTTGTCATATTCAAAGAAATGCACATCTTAGTGAAACTTGATTAATGCATTCTCGTCTATGGTCTCTCTGTCCTCTCGCTATTAAGGTTTAGAATCTAACATGAAAAATTTAATGTAAAGTTTATATTGCTGTAAGGGGAAGTGAAAAGATCAACCCTGATTGTCTATCATGAAAGTCATTATTGCGTAGGTAAAACTTGACTTAAATAGTCTGTGCTACAGATGATGGTAGAGAAAAGTATCTTGTATTCTTGAGTAGATACATAAATCTAGTTATTACACTGATCAGTTTGGCTGCCACATATAATCCATAGAAACCGCCACAAGATAAGAACTTGGAATTGGTATTTGCCAATTTTGGCAAATAGAATTATGTAATTATAATGATGTCTACAAGCAAGATTAGAAATTGAAGTAATGATATTTGAAATAACTTGTTCATTGCAGGCAGACTTTGCTACCTCTGCTGTAGATTTTTTGCATAGGATTGGCCGGACAGCTAGAGCTGGTAAATATGGACGTGTCACAAGTCTGTACACTGAATCAGACCGGGATCTTGTTGCTACTGTTCGTCGTGCTGGCGAACTTGGACAGCCTGTGGTAATTCTTTGAACTTTCAACACAGTTTTCTTACCTGTTTTTTTTCTTCTCTTTTTAATGGACTGCATACCCGATGAATGCTTATGCTGTCTTCTGCCTGCCAGTGAACCTATTGTGCTGTTGAAATTGATTGTGGGTTGTCTTTTGTGGTTGCAGGAGAGTGCATTTAGCAGGAAAAGAGGCTTCAGAAACAAGCTTAAGAAGATGAGGGGTTAGTATTAAACATTTATAATTTTTATTTGCCAAACATTTTTGCATGTGGATGTATGCAAATAAATGAACAAATTTTGTAGTGGGATCCATCTTGCATCTACACTTTGGGTTCCAAATAATTTGACATTAGCAGATTATTTCTACCTGTTAGATTATTACTGTTTTGATAATTGTGATTTTGAATGCACATATGTCAGGTTTGAGCAAAACCGGCAACACATCATTTGTTGAAGAGCATGCAAAAGCATAAAGGCAGGGATGGAGACACTGTAAGAGCTGGTCATATATTTTGTAAAGAAAATTATTAATTTTTCTTTTGTTCTTTTCTAATTATTACTTATTTTTGCTCTTTGGAGAAGTGCAAAAGCATAGACTAAAAGAAATATATATATTTTTTTTGGCAAACTATGTTTGTTCTGTTGTCTGTTTCATTTACATGGAGGGTTCATTCTATTTTATTTGAACTTCTATCAAAATAAAATAACAACTCTCTCTATTTAAGAACCTATTAGTAAATGATCAAATGATAATACCTTTTTCGATCTTACTATTATGCATTATATGTTCCGAGTGAGAGTTTGCAATCAAAGTCACCAGACACGACCCTACAAAAGTACAAGATACCGTAGGATCTTAGCTGATGAAATACGAAAAGTTGCCATAGCTTTAGATGCTGGGACACTTGGGTTTAGCTTGCCAAAAAAAGAAAAAGTAACTGTAGACAACATTTTCAAGTTGTTGATTGGAAGAGAACCACAGCACTGGGGTACTTTTCTGATCATTGATTTTCTTGTGGTTACTGTTCTCTGGACCCAGTTTTTTCTTTAGTGGCTGTTGATGTTTTGGCTTCTCATGGTCCTAAGGGCTCTCTCTGGTACCAGTTTTTTTTTGCTGTGGCTGTTCTGGCTTTTCATGCTTAGACCTTGGGCTCTCTAGAGCACTGCATTAATTTTCTTTCAGTTTGTGTTTTTTCAGAGCTCCATTGATTTCTTATTGGTGCATATATGTTTACTTTCTGCTAAAATTTTGTTTGATTTTGGAATATCTCATGAACTGCCAAAAAGGTCTTTGTTATATTACTAGAACTGTAAGATTCTGCTGGTGCCTTGTCGTTTTTTGTATTGCTTTTTCAGCATGCGCATCTTTCTATCACATGCACATAACATAGAAAATGACATCGAATTCATGATTCGTTCATGAAACATAGGAAGAAAATATAGGATTAGTTGCATTCTTAACATTCGTTTTGCATCATAATCAGCAGTGATAGAACACAAACACGAACACGACACACACAGACTCAGTTTATGCATTTCAGTTTCTCCACAAATTCATTGATGCACTTATCAGAGCTCCCTCCTTCACTTACAGCCTCCTTAGCTATCTCCTTCCATTTACTTGAATTCTTCTTAATCACTTGGCTTCTTTCTCCTTCCATCACTTCCTTCAAGCACCTCAAAAGCTCTTCCCTGCTCACAACACCCTTCTCGTCCTCCTTAGCCCTCACCCCGACTTCCCAAATCTCCTCCACGAACTTCGCATCAGTGAGCTGATCAGCCCACTGTGGCACCCCCACCATCGGCACTCCCAAGCTCAACCCTTCAAGGGTCGAGTTCCACCCACAGTGTGTCACGAAACAACCTACAGCCCGGTGTGCCAGCATTTCCAGCTGGTTGCACCACGACACAATCAAACCCTTCCCGTTTGTTGAATCCGTGAACCCATCCGGCAATTTTCCACGCTCAGCTTCTTTCAACACCCATAGAAAATCTAGTCCACTTCCCTTCAAGCCCCAAGCAACCTCCTCTATCTGTTTTGCTGTCAAAGACACCATGCTTCCAAAGGACAAATACACCACAGATTTTTCTGGTTTTGTTTCTAGCCATTTGATGCACTCTGCTCCAAGCGGCTTCCACAGGCTTGCCCCGTACCCTTTGTCCCCCTTAATCCTCCCGTCTAAGTAACCTGACGGCACCATTGGTCCGATCAGCTTCATTTTCCAGAACTCTGATATAGACTTAGCTTCCTTTATAGAAACAAAACACGAACATGTTTTAGCACAGGTTCATTAACAGTAAATTAGTGTATGCTTCCTTTGTAGGAAACAGTTTTCATTTTCTGTTTTCGTTTTTAGTTCTCTATGAAAAATTTGGAGAATTTGGAAAACCTGTTTAGTTGTAACACGTTTTAGCACAAGTTTATGAACACTAAATGGTCGTAGTAAAGTAGTGTAGTAGTGCATTTTTCGTTACCTCGCCTTCTATTCCTTCAAATGTGTTGATAAATAACCAATCAGCCTTGTCCAGGTTCCGGAACTGACTCAGCTTCATCGCCAAGTAAGCCGGGTAGCTCTCCGGCAGCTTCAGGAAATACGGCAAGTCCGGGTAGTTCAACGGAGGCAAGTGAGGTATGATCAGAGGCATGTCATCCTGCTTCACCGGCAGAGCAAGCTGGCCGGCATGAATGCGGCAAAAAATGCTGCACACAGTCACCGAGTTCGTAAAAAACGGAGCTCCATAGATTCCATGTTTCTTGGCCACATCAAGAGCCCATGGAAGGAACGAATCATAGACAACACAAGTAACAGGAGAGCCAGAGTCTTTAAACTCTTGAATGAGATTTGACAGAGTTCTTGACCCATTTTCTCTCAATGAGTTCAAATACAGATCCTCCTTCCCGGCTTGAACAATGCCTCCGGTGTCGAAGCCGTCGGAGATGGCCACGACGTTGATGCCCGGCGAGGAAATGGAGCTGACGGTGCAGCGAGTGGTGGCTAGAGTGGCCTTGACGCCTTTGGAGGCCAAGCGTTTAGCGAATTGGAGGAGAGGGTTGATGTGGCCTTGGCTTGGGTATGGAACCACGATCACATGAGCTCTGTGTTCTTGTGCTTGAACCATGTTGTTGTTTGGCTAATAATCTACTGTTCCTCGTCTCCTTAAAATCTGCTTTTTATAGGCGAAATCGAAGGAAATAAAATTGAAATCTAACGGAAGTAATAATATGAAAAACGTGTTTGGGTTTTCTTTGAAATACAATAATAATGTCGGTATGGAACGAAGACGCAATCGAAAATCAATTTCGAGTTCAATTTTGTTGTTGGTGAACATGTTGTGAAACTAAAGTGTCGTATGATAGGACATTAGGACCCCAAGTCACGCACCTCTTGAGTGCATCGAAAAGCAAAACGTAGCGGTGCAGTGGGGTCTTTTGGGTTTGAATGGTTTTGAGAGGATAGAACCACATTTTCTAAAATTTGCAAGCTTTTCGTACGTAAATTTATTTCGTGATTTGGATATGGATTATGAGAAAAACGCTTCTTATCTAAATTTTACGTAAATATTTTGATTTGTTTGTTCTAATTTGCATTAAAAGAATTGTTACGACGATGGTGTAAACTTGTTCGGACAATAGCAATTGTGTCAATCGACGTGATTGTTGATTGTCATTCTCGAGTTCTTGTTGAAAATTGTAGTCACCTCCTGTTGAGGAGTTGTAAGAACTTTGGAAGACATTTCCGACATGAGAATGAATCTAACGTAACAATCATGTAAATTAAAAGAGATAAATATAGTTTAAATACGATGAATTTAGACATGAATGAAGTCGAATTGGGACATACATATGAAGTTGTACTTGTTTATTAAGATGTGATTGATCATAATCTCGTAAGATTCGCAGGTCTCAAACGTTCACCTAAAACACATGTAGCGTTATTAGTGGTGAGTGTTGGGCTCCTTACATGCAAATGCGGATGATTTTGTTGTTCCAAAGGAAATGCATGTTGGAACATGTATCATGTATGCATGTGACTCGTACTCAGACTCAGAGCAATAAGTTGGTCCCTCCAATAATTAAGTGAATGAGTAAGAGCTTTAAAAATTGAATCCAAATTCTATAAACCTCAATTATTCATGCATTGATCACTTGAATTTAGGACAATAAGCTTCACATCTAACTGATGAGTTCGATTGGGTTTTGGAACCAGCAAAAGACGACGAGAGACGTTTTCCTCCGCACATTAATATATGCTCCTAGTACTCAAATTCTCAAGTGTCAATTCAAGAGAAAAAGATAAAAATATTGTTATTAGAACCATTCGTACAATAGCTGCAATAATTGTAATTAGAGAGAGAATCATTGCATATACCCTACATGCATGTATATTTTATGTAGGCTTAAGTGACGCATTCTCAGCCACAGAATCGTTCTTTCTCTCTTCAAAACTTGCGTGAGTCCCACCTCATCCACTGTCAAATCAGGAGACATGTGTGGTTGTGATTGCGCTATGTAACCTACATGCATGTAATATACATGCATGTAGCTACATGCAACAATCATTTACGTTGTACTTAAGGATGGCCACAACCCTGACGTTCGGCGAGGAAATGGAGTTGACGGTGTAGCGAGTGGTGGCTAGAGTGGCCTTGACGCCTTTGGAGGCTAAACGTTTTGCAAATTGGAGGAGAGGGTTGATGTGGCCTTGGCTTGGGTATGGGACTACTAGTACATGAGCTCTATGTTCTTGCGCTTGAACCATGTTGCTGTTTGGCTAGTAATTTACTGTTCCTCGTCTCCTTAAAATCTGTTTTTCATAGACATAAAATTGGACGTAATAATATGAAAAACGTGTGTGAGTTTTTTTTTTAAAGAAAAATAGAAAAACGTGTGTGAGTTAATGACGTCGGTATCGATGACGCAATCGAAAATCAATTTCGAATTTAATTTTGTTGGTAGTGGACATGTTGCGAAACTAATTGATTGAATCGAAAAGAAAAACGTTGCGGTGCCGTGATAGAAATAGAACCACATTTTCTGAAAAGAATATTTACAAAAGTAGGTACATAATAGAGACACAATATCATCAAAAACATATTTGCAGCCACTATCCATAACTTTCTCATCCCTAATTCACGTGAAAAGAGATGAACAATCTGTTAAAAGACAGGATTATATATATAACTTGTAATGTAAACAAAAGAGAAGACCATTATAAAAAGCCAAAGCCTCAAATTCTAAAGCTGATTCACATGACAGAGTAAAAGAGCTACGGGTTATAACTAAGTTGTCATCCTTCACCAGCTGAAGCACTATTAAGCACCATCTGATGACATAACCAGCCCATCTGGAGGAACGTCAAGGATGAGTCAATAGTATATATTGAGGTCTCATGTTCAAATCTCGGTTGTCACGTTTATAGAGCAGCGAGTGCTTTGTCGAAAGAGGGTAAATCTTTATGCTACATGAACAATCAGAAAATTATTCTTGGAAATTTCAAATTTGTGTGCCCATTTAGCTCTATAGGTCTTTATTAATGTTGGTTTCAGAAGCCCAATCCTTCTTCTTTTGGGTACATATGTAATTTTAAACCCTTCCAGGGTGGGTTAGATAATGGGTTGAGTCTGGTGTGGGCTCATTGAAGAACATAAGGACCATAAAAATCTTTGGGCCAACACCTTGGATTTTTATTTCATTATTTGTGTGACCATTAAGATGGTTGGTTGTACCTTTATTTTTGTGCCCATTCATTCATGCTTGGACTTGGAGCCTTTACTTTTCAATACAGTACTCTGTGTACACTCTCTTTTATATTCTTTGGCCTAGCAATTCATCAACATTTTTGCTTTGCATTAAATTCAAAATTAACTCAAGTACACAAAAAAGAGAAATAGACTCTGCTGATACTGATATAGATACTACACAACAGAAAGTACACAACACTGAGCTGAAGCAAGCTTTGATGCTATATTACACACATATAACATATTAACCTAAGCCATAAAGATGTTAATTAAGATAGGGTTTATGGTTTAAGGGCACTTGGTCTTGTTTCCATGGGTGGTCATGTCAGTGTAGCAGCTCCCACAGAACTCTCTGTTCCCAGAAGTGCCTGGAGGGACACACTTGCACCTCATGCAGCATGTCCCACATGCCCTTTTGCACAGGTTTGGCCTTGAGTGCAAGCTACACCTTGACCTGCACAGCTCTCCACAATCTGCATAGCAACCCAACCAATTAAGCTCCTTAATCAAACCAATATCACCAACCCATTTTTAGTTAGCTCAAGAATAACACACTTACCCACTAAAGGCAAAAGCTTTCTGTTGGCACCACCTTTCACCACCTGGATCTTGCTGGCTTGCTCTTCAATCTCTGCATCAGATGAAACCTGCACATCAAAATCAGTAAGGGTCCCTCGAGGTCTCAGGTTCGAGTCTCATTAACTATAAAAGAGATCAAGAAACAGAGCACTGGTCAGTTTCAGTACCAACCTGGGCTATGCAGAAGAGAAGAACCAAACCAAGAAGAAGCAAACGTGAAGCCATTGCTGTCAAGTGTCAAGTTGGAGGTTGAAGAAGAGGTTGTAAATGTGTGTCTCTACAATCTTCTTCACTAGAAGTGGCTTTATATAGCCGTTTTCTTGAGGGCATTTTTTACAAAACCACCCTTGAACCCCACGCTTATTTACAGATCAGTCCTCAGTTTGGCACGAAAAAACTAGACAGTTTTTGGACGGGAGTGATGATACTTGGCTAGAGCAGGAACAGTTACGTGTAACAATTGTTTCTCGTACAAGTGCATTTGTGTTTTTTGAAATCTCCAACGGTAGTGATGCTGTGGCAGCTCAAAAAGGCATCAATCTTGAAGTCTTGATCATCATCAAGAATCAAGATATATATGGCCATAGCCAATTATTTACTATATTTTCTGCAGTTTTTAGAGCTTTAAAGCTCTCCAGCTTGATTGATCATTCATTGTTAATGGTTTACAACTGGAAATTGTGTTCTCAGCCTATAAAAATATGAGAGAAAGAGAGAGAGAGCATTTATTTATTTTAATGCAAGTTGATGGGTATGGTGGGGGACAGGACTGTACTGTCTCTCTGCAGTTTCTTCACACACAAGAAAATCAAGATTAAGTAGAAGATGGACCATCTCATGATAATGTTGTATAATTCTAAAAATTTGCATGAAACTTAGAGAATAAAAATAAAGTTGTGGATTAACTAGGATGATTTTGATAAAATGATAGAAACCCACATCCCTAGGTTGGAGACAAGCTTTAAAATGGAACATTGTGGTGTCTTCTACCAACCTTGGATTGTAGTATCATACATGGGACATTATAGCATTTTTACCAACTTCAATGTTAGATTTTTATTGTTTATGAAAGAAAATTTGCAGACGACTCTTGCAGAATAGAAACCTCAAGAGACAGGAATCTTGTAAATGCATGTTTGGAGTGTAGAATTCAGTGAGCATTTACCAACTTCACTGCAGGCGATTTGGGTCACGTCACGACACACAAGCATACACAAAATTAGCGTGTTGAGCTCAAATTTTGTAACCATGTCGTTTGTGTTGAAAAACTCAACACGTTTAGTAATCGTATCGGGTTCGTTTTGGGCCTCCAAAACTTGCACGCACGATTAATTAGTCTTGTTGTAACATACACGACATGCGTGCGCATTTAAAGTGTTTATGTATAAATTATTCATAATAGCGTGTCAAACGTCAAACGTGTTGGTTAGTGTCATGTCAAACGTGATGGTTATATCGTGCAGAATGTGTTGGGTCATGTTCGTGTCAATCATGTCGTGTCAACAAAACTCATTTAGTTGTCGTGTCGCATTCGTATTCAACCATTCAACGCAATTACATAGTAAATCGTGTTTAAGGATTTGGGGGTTGATCAAGTGAACAGGATGGAACACAGCTAGCAGATATATATAGAGTACAGTTGGAGTTTGGATAAATGAGAGGAAAAGAGGAAGACAAGTAGCAATCACAGTCACAACTTGTCCTTGTATTGAAGCATGCTACACCAAATACCATGAAAAATGATGAAACGAATCCATCATATCTTTAGCTGTCTTCACTCACCAACCATCTTGGTTCTTGTGGTTATATATAGAAATATGGATTGTACGTATATATTATGTGATAGCATTGAAAAGATATGTATGTACTGCATCATGATGAGTTCACTCTGTCAAATGAGCAAGTTCTATCTTTAGATTAAAATTTTGAATTCATTGGGAAAAAGGTTATAGATGTAGGACGAGTTCTCAACTATAATTTTTTTGGTGTTCAAATAACTAAACGTTGTACAAGTAACTAGACGAGCAATACTGCATGTCTTGGCCAAATTCAAATTCGCTCACTTGTCAATCGACCGTCTCGTCTCTCGTTTGTGCATCATTCATTTAAGAAAAAAAGACTATCACGGAGGCTCTAATGGGATTTAATAGGAGCTCCACCCCCAAGGATCACAACATTTAACCTTCACGAGACAACTCCAAGTCATAAGAAGAGTTCATCACTTTTTCTCAACACTTAGTCTCCACAAGAGCCCTTCAAAGGTCACCTCCAAGACTATCCACCTAGCTAAGTCACCTCCGAGACCTCTTACCCACTAGAAAATTTACTTGAAGTGGTAGATAGTCCCAAAGCTTCACTCCACCCTACAATGCCCAAAAGACATGTGGGAGCTCTTAAACTCACCCAACACTCGGACGGCGCACTCAAAAAAATAGAGTTGTATCAGCCGAGTAGCCCCCAAAGTGGACCTAACCTCATCAACAACAAACAACTAGACAACACGTGGAGAGAATGATTTGTGAATATAAATACTCCCTCTTGGTAAGATGATAGATTACACATTCTACATAGACTTTTCTTCTTCATTTTCCCTCTAGAGTTCTTCTTTACGTATTGTGATTTAAATTCTCATGAAGTTTTTACTCTCTTAGTCGAGACAATTTCTAGATACACACTTAAAGTTAAATCTTCGTTAATAGCGTGTTATCCTATGCATGCACTAATAACCCGTAAACAAGGTCTAAACTCTAAAGTGTTCCACATGACATTTTTGTTTACATCCACTCTTCGCATCATCAATATCCATTCCTTCTGATTTCCTCGTTTTCTTTAGGCAACCTTCTAATTTGTCTATGAACTTTGGCCATTTATGCCCAACCTCTTCCTAACAGACTCAAATCTATAGCTGTTCTTTTCTTGGTAACATTCGTAACATGCACATACATACCCACCAAACTCAGCCTCTTGTAAGCATCGACGACAAAATAAACGATGAAACTAAACAACAGCAAGAATCTTAAACGCATATTATACGTCGCACACTTTGGTAACAACAAAACCACTCCTATTTAAACACTAAAACACCAAATTCAAACACCAAACTCAAGAACCAACTCATTTCTCCACAACCATGGCTTCACACAACCTCCTCCTCCACCTCCTCCCTTTACTGTTCGCTACTCTACACGCAGCCACCAGCGTCGCCTCAGCTCCGGATAACATGTTCCCTTTCGCATGCGTTCCCGGGATCATCTTCCCGCCATGCGAGGCCAAGCTCTACCACTTCAACAGACCAGAACGCAATCTCCAGAAAGAGCAAATCGCTGCGTTTTACAGCGTAGCCCCTTCCCAACTCAGTCCCATAACTCACGGAACCAACCAGGACTTCCTCATCACAACAACTTGTTCTTGCAGCACAGTTAACGGAGTTGATGGGTACTTCTACGATGCTCCTTACTTGGTGAAGCCCAAGGACACGTTTTCCGGCGTTTCGGATACCATTTACAGTGGCCAAGCTTGGGATGACGGGGACGAACAAGGTAAGTTCATTGCAGGAAATGTGGTTCCGATGCACCTTCTTTGCGGGTGCGCCGCCAAGAATGTGGTGACGTATACAGTTCAGGCGGGAGATACGTTGGCGAGTATTGCGACTCTGTTGTCTTCTTCGGCGGATGAGATTCTGAGGCTGAACAAGAGGTTGATTTCGGACCCTCATTTTATAGACGTTGGTTGGGTACTATACGTGCCATCCAAGATATAAAAATGGGTGTTGACATTTCCTATACAAAATAATGACAGAAACAAGCTTCTAAGTCCAAGCTGCTCTGTTTTCGATCCTTTTATACTCTGTTTTAGTGTTCACTGTGATTGCTTGTGTTTGTGGGTGTTTCTACGTGTAACCTATCATGCAATACAATGAACTTTATGTCTAAATCTATTTTTCTTAAAATAAAAATATACGGAGTAACAAATAATTCTGAAATATTTATCTTACATTTCAGACCCAAAAATTCTCCATGACAATATTAATAGTCCTGAATAAAGAAAACAAAAATTCATCATTCTCCATTTTAGACCCAAAAAAGCACTCTCCATGACTTCTTTCATAATAATAAAATCTTACAAAATTCATCAAGGCAGAGCCACATATCCACTTTGGCACTTGTGGCTCCACCTCTGCTACCACCAAATGCATTTCTTAGTTTTAATTCTTCTAGAAAAAAATGTTTACTTCCTTTTCACACATCTCATATACATGATCTTTTGCATCTGTGAGAGCACTCTGTACATAAAAAAAAAAATAATAAATAAATAAATAAAAAACAGGTGCAATGAGATTCAACATATAGCAACAAGGTGAAAACAAACAATGGCAGCAACATTACCTGTCCAAATTTCGTGAGGAAGTTGTTCGCAAGGTTTAAGGATGTGATTGCTACATCTTCATTAGCCTTAAGTGCTTGAGCGATGGCAAAACCCCCGTCATCCTGCATGCAAAACCAATATGAAAAAAGTAAAACCATGTTGCGAGCAAAAAGTTCAAGATAACGATAGGCAAAAAGTTTTACCCTTATTTCATTAAATCCTAAATCTACTGAAGTCAAAGTTTCATTAACCACTTTCAAGCTTCGAGCGAGGTGTACTGCACCCTGTAAAGAAATTATTAACAGAGAAGAAGAAAAAAAGTAGCATTAGATTGGTGACCAAAATGGTTGGAATGTAAAATGGGAACAACATAATCCAGAGGAACTAACTTCGTCTTTAAGTTCATTTGCCCGCAAGTCCAGAACTGATATGGTATTATTATATTTCAGCATATCAGCCACAAACTCTGCACCTTTTGCCCCTATCTGCAATATGTTAATGTATCACATGGTGTCGAAAGAATACATAATGTACAGATACAAAAATATAACTTTATAGATTACCTTACACCAACCAAGCTTAAGGGTCTTTATGTTCCCATGAAACTTGAGAACTTCAGATAAAGCTTTTGCTCCATCTGGTCCAATAGGATTGTAACCAAGTTCCAACTAAGAGAGGGAGAGAGAGAGAGAACCATGTTACCACTTAGAAGCTTGAAACGTGATATAAGTGATGATAGAGGACTTACTGTTGTAATAACAGAATTATCTTTCAAAACCTTCACGATGGATTCAACACCCTTGGCATGAATGTTGTTTCCTCCCTGTATGGGTTTTCGTTTAGAAATGCTTATCTAAAGTTCAATATAATATGACACATTATAAGGTGATAAAAGTATTCTCCTTACTAGATCTATGGTTGTTATGGAACGGTTGTCCTTCAAAGCATCTGCAATCTTTTCAGCTCCCTGAAGATAAAATGTTTTCAAACAAATTATATTCCAAGCAAGATCCCCACTATTTCATTGTGACATTCCCAATACGAATATAAAGCTTGCCAATATTTAACTATCAATGCTTAAACATTGAGAAGCTTAAATACCTCATCCCCTATGTCGTTCATGTACAGATTGAGCCACAACAAGGCCTTGCTCTTCTTCACATATGAAGCAACATGAGAGGCACCTTTTGAGCTAATAGAGTTATTGCCAATATCTAGAAGTACAAGTTTCACTGAAAGAACAAATTCACACGTCAGTTTTTTAACTATTCATAGGATTGCACATAAGAGACAATAAAGGTAAATAACTAAAATCGGAACATTACAAGGCAAACTACATACCTTTACGTGAAGATAAACTTGACATTAACGCACGGATACCTTCATCTCCTATAGAATTCCCATGCAGATGCAGTTCCTGTACATAATTCTTCGTTTAGCCGTCAACGCTATGGTCATTGAATATGACCACCTGAATGCTGCAGCAAGCCTTATGATGCTTTTAACAGCCATGAATTATCAAAATTCTACGGCTCAAAATAGTCAAATTAATCTTCATTATTATTTTTTAAAAATCTTTCAGTTTAACTTCAGATCTCGTCAACATTTTTTAAAAATATTTCAGTATGTATAATTTCATCAATATCTTGGGTACAACTGAATGCAAGACTAAAAGTAAATAAACTTAACTAATATCATGCAAAAATAAATCAAAAAAAAAATTCTCATTGCATGTCAGGCAATGGACTAAAACTACTGGAGAAATACAGAAAAGAAAGAAACAGATATACAGAAACTGAAGCATGATAGAACTTGCCGATTATTACAGATACATAAATCATGGAATCACTGAGGTTTAAATCCAATGGCAGGTTTGAAATTTTCAAAAACAATCTCTCTCGTCATTATTATTTCCAATATACTAAGTAGTTGAATTTTTTACTTCCGCAGCCGCAGTCCTAAAATGAGGACCCACTTCCCATTTTTGTAAAATTAAGGATAAGTTAGTTAGAATTATACATTTTCCCATTAAGCCGCTCTAACTAACTTATCTAAGGATTTGTTGGTAATTCATGCATATATAACTACCAAAAAAGGAAAATGGACACTCATTTTGAGACAAAGAGAGTATTGGAATATATGAGATTTTGTTTCAACTCCTAGTATGTAGTAAATGAAGGATGTGCAATTTAGACCTGGTTTGGTACTCGTTATACATCTCATATTGGATGGGACATGATATCCTACACTTACATGGGATTGTTGTACCTAATATTTGAGGAATATAACAAGCCGATGATAATCTATATATTTTTTTTTTTTATAGGCAATACCAATAACACCTGATGGGAGGCTTCAACCTAAGACCTCGAGGGGAACAAGCGCCTTAAACCACTAGCCCCAATCACCAAAATACTTAAAACCTAGGTTGGACGACCATCCCTTCATTCTGGGGGATTTATCAACTGTCACTGGCAGTCCACTTTTTCCTTTTCTTTTTCTATAGTTAGCATGCCAGTGTCTTTCAGAGGTCGTTAAACTTATTCATCGTGGAACACAAAGAATAAAAGTCAATAGTATAGAATTTTTTACCCTCAATGACTTGTTTGCCTCAAGCCCTTTAGCCAAAGCATTGGCACCCAGAGCACCACCATAATTGCCACTTGTATGATAACAAACACGTTTTCAGAATTAAGAAATTTCATTAGCAGAAGCATAAATATATATAACTCATACAACAGTCATACAATATTTGTGTGGTGGCATTGCCTATAAAAAAAATAGAAGAAAAAAGGTCTACCATATTTGCGCGGAAAATACAAGTCAACAAATTGTAAAGCCTTACTTGAGATGTAGACTTTGAATATTGTTATTCTCCAGCAATGCTTCAGCAAGACTTGTAAATCCCTACCTCCACATCCAAAATGATAAAAAGAAGAAACTTAAAAAAAAAATTAATGATGTAGCCAGTATGGTTTCTTTCATCTAAAACAACAATTTAAATATGTTGAGGTAGCTGCATACAGAATAGTCTATCATATTGTTGTTGAGTTCAAGAATGCGCAGGGTTGAATGTTTCTTCAACAACTCCGCTACAGCCTTTGCACCCTGCACAAAAATACATATTGCAATTTACCACAAGACAGCAGACGGGTCTTCAGATTTTGCAGATACTTTGAAATGACATGAACATACACAGCAGGGACTAGTTTCATCATGTATTAACAACTAACCTTATCTCCCATGTCAGTACTGTTCAGCTTGAGCTTTTCAATTCCAACATTATTCATCAGCATAGCACATAGATTCTGTAAACAAACATGCATTACAACTATGGATGTTCAGAAGCCGAACGCAATGAATAATCAATCCATTTCAGCACATAGACGGGTAGACCTAGAAGACAAATCTAAACCATATGAAACTCTCACTTAACAATGTTTTTTTATATGCTCACTTAACCGTGTTCAGTATTATATTAATTACTATTTATACATGGTAGCTGCAATAAGAAATGCTCAAACCCCTAGAGACGCCCATTAATGGATATTGATGTTGCAATAAAAGGTAAAACATGTCATTGTTCACAACATAACAAAGTCAAACCCCTAAACTGATAAGATTCTCTTTTACATGAAATATAGAGCCAAAAAATGGGAAATTTCTTTATTCTTAGTATAATCAACATATTATGTGATCCCCTTCAGATCCATTGGCATAGAGCGATAGCTACTTTACTCAACAATCTGATGCTCATACCTAGAAGGTTAATTTTGACAATTATTTCACGTGAGTAACGTAAAGGAATATGATCAAGCATTTTATGAGGAGAAATAAGTAGAAGGAAGTTTAGTATCAAGAATGCATCTTATTATGTTCGTCTTCTCTAAATAGGGACACATAATCAATTGGAACTCCAAATTTCTCTAATTTAGGATTTGAAACAGATGAACACGCGCGTTAAATGATAACCAGCCCGTGTGCATTGGAAATCATCTATGCTGTGTGAGTAAGTTCTTTAAAGTGAAAAATGGAATGAACTTTTTTTCTTTGAAGGAAGAGGTGCCTATGCTTACCAAGTGGGTGATGATGTGGTGCTATGCTCCGGTTGGTCAAAATCAAGGTCAAGGAGCTGATGTGGCGTAGTAGACCTCATAGGTGTACACCATGAATCTGTAAGACCTTATAGGTCACCCGGGATACCCAGATTCATTACCTTCTGGGTGTATAAAGATTCAAGATGTTGGGATCACTGCATGTTACCATATATGATGTAGCATGATCCGAGTCTTAAATCCATGGTCCTCCCCGAATTAGTGCCTACCTCGTGGTATGACACCAACTAGATTGGCATGGGTAGAATGACTACCGGTGTGCAGGGTAGGGGCACTAAGGAGGATGCACGTGTGGGTAACCATAGAGGAGTGACCATGTGTGCAAGTGAGCATGGAAAGGAGTGACCACAACGGTGAGCACGGAAAGGAGCACAGCATACATAATCTTCAAGCCAGGGTGTGCAACTAGTAAACACGGTGTGTTGGCCAAGTGTTCGCAACGAGTGCGCTAGTGAGTATAGATTTCGGCAATGTTGAATTTGGGTTCCCCCAAGTGACCTCTAAATCTAAATGCACATAGTTTTTAAAGTGAGTTCCCAAAATCAAACTTAGTGAAAGAGATTAGCGCATGAGGAGTACGCCCCATCTAAGGATGACCAAGTATGATCCTAGGTCAAATGTTGGGTTTCGATAGCCTTGATCTTATACTTTTGACCATGACATGTCCCCGATGTCAATGTGTCTCGTTCACAATTGGCTGAAATTAGCCCCAATAATCGATGTTTCATCAACAGGGTGTGGGATATGTTACACTTGCCCTCTAGAATAGTTAGCAACAACTGAACCTTCGTTTATGCTATGAATTTGTTGATGTGCCCTTCAAATTAGGATAAACTACAGATGTCAAGTAGGCATAGCTTTCCATTTGAACATTTAGCCACAAAGTTCATGTACTCAAAATGGATAGTATCTTAATAAAAATGGAGCTTCCATCCTTCCTAATGCTTTTCTATGAAGTCGCCCCACAGAAGGAGTCAAATGCACAAAGTTTATACCATTGTATAACGACTAGAATTGTTTTTTTTTTCTCAAGTATCTAACAGTTGAGCAAATATATTATACATACAATCAAACTATAAGATTGGATTCCCATTCCAAATATAATATTGCATGACAACTAGAATTGGTTTTTCTCAAGAACCTAGCAGTTCTGCAGTAGATTATGCACGCAACCACAGATTTTGACTGACCTGAACTCCTTCATCTCCAATCGGGTTTCCAGAAATATCAAAAGTCTTCAATGCAATGGGAGATGCAAAAGCCTTCGCAAAAGATTTCAATCCTGCTGCAGTTATGCCATTAGCGGCAAAACTTACTTCCTCTAAAGTCTGAAACACACATCAGGATAATATTATGAGCAGGTTAATAGCTAAGGAAAACTAAGACTGAATTAATATCTCCCTGAAATAACATAGGCAAAGCATGGACAAGGAAACATCAATTACATTGACAAAAATGCTAACTATGATGGTAACTATGCATGTAAGACAAATAAATAATAGAGTAATTAGATGTACGAAATCCACTGACTTTATTGTTTGTCAAGCTCTCAGACACCAAAAATACTCCTTGATCTCCCAAATGCCGACCTGCCAAATATTTCTAGTCAAACCAAATTTATTGTAATGGTGAGATTTAATATGTATTTTTAAGCATTTAATACTGGCAATACCCCGTCAAAAAAAAATAATACTGGCAATACAGCAAAATGAGTCATCAAAACCACCTTATCAACCAAATTAGAGAAAAAATAGTTAATGCAAAACAATATTGAAATTAATTCAGATATCAAGGACTCCACTACGAAAAGGATTGATTATAGAAGTGATCAAGTGATATCCACTTGAATGAGGAAGTTTACTAGAGAGCATTGGAGTACACTACTCAAGTTCTCAATAATTCTATAGAGATACGGAGTAAACAGCAATAATTAGTGAAACATTTGATCTAACAAAGAAAATCAGTTCCCCATTTCCAATAAGCGACTGCTCACCATACCTGACATGTCAACACTGCTGAACTGTTTAAGTTCGCTAATAAAATCGTTGATCTTCTGCTTGGATTCAGAGCCAATCTTTGAGCTTAAATCTGAGGCCATATTTGAACCAGGGGCAGTAAAGAATCCCATTCCTTGAGCAGGAGATTTATTTTCTTCAGATGAAAGCCTTGGTGCCTTTTGCAGAAAGTATTTCTCAACTACTTTCCAAAAAACTGTGAGCTGAAGATATAAATTAGTTCACCAATTAAGCAAAATGATAGTCAAAATGTAAATTCTTTGTAGTATCACGGCATTAAAATAATGAGCTTTGCCTAAATGGTGTAAGTAAATACCCTCAGAAACTTCAAGTTAAACAATGTTAAAAAGTTCAAAATACGCCCATTCCTAAAACATGCTTCAAAAGGAAATGCAGGAAAAACATAAAAGATTCAAAGTTTGTAAATTTAATATGAAGCATATACAAATGCTGCACACATTTGGGGCAGCAACCCTAATTTTCCCTTTGTGGATATATTGGATAACATAAAAGTCTAAGCATTCGAAATAATAAACCACATTGAGCTCATTACTAAGATTGGAGTATCCACCATTCTTTTTTCTTTGAGGTGCTACTCCCTAAAAGACAACTAATTGGAAAATCCCACCATTCCCTAAAGTCACCAGGTAATTACAAGATTACCTTTCACGTCTGCTATTAATAATTGGTATTTAAGCAGTGAACAGAGCAGCACAATACTTGCAACAATACACTAGCATCACTGAAAATCAGAAGTTCAGCTCAAGATTGTTATTTTCCATGGTGGGCTAATAGTTCCCAATAACACAGAGGATCAAACCTAAGCCAAAGTAATCTTTTACGCCCAGCCCTTGTCCACCACTTCCTCATTAGCATTCATGATTACCTAAGTAAACTTATTTTCCCATCAATGCTTATCAATTGACATTCCATAGCAATGGCACATCAACATTCCATCCCCATTAGGCGCAATTCTCCAGCTAAAATCTAATTGAAGGCAACAAATCTCCTAAATTTTAATGACAAACCACAATCCACATCCCAAATTCTGTAACAAACCGCAATGAACTGAAAATCCATACCAAATAAAACCAGGATGGCTGGGGCAGCAATAGCAGCAATCTGCTTCAGAGAACCAGGAGCAGGGACGGTGGGCTCCACCTGAGACTCCACATACAATTTGCGAGTTCCAGCCGCCGTTCGCCTGGAACCTCCTCCCTTGGAGGAGGAGGAGGAGGAAGTCCCTCCAGCAGCAGAAGACCTAACAACCAGGCTTCTGAATCCGAAACACCTTCCACGAACCGGAACGAGACTGGGAAGCAGCAGCGCACCAGGCGCATGATAGCTGCGCCGCACTACATTGCGGAGGCGAGGGCGGAGCAAAATCTGCAGAGAAAAATCCGTAAATTGAGGTCTCAGAAAAATGAAAATGAGAGTGAAAGTGAGAGCGAGAGCGTTACCTTGGGAGGAGAAGAGAGAGAAATGGTGGAAGTGAAGCCCATAGGGTACTGGAAGAGGGAAGGTTAGGGATGGAGTCTTAGATGCGCATAGGGGGTGTAGGGATATTATCCTGCGCACAAACAACTAACAATGGAGGATTGGAGTTGCAGAGGGTAGAGGATAAAACTGTAACGCGGCGGGTCTTTGGTCTGGACTCTGGAGTTTTCTAAGGAGGAAGAAAAAGATGACTGTGCAGTCAAGTTTCTGTACAACTCTCACTCATTTTTATCAACTGCCGGATTAATCGGGCCGCGATTCGGTTCAGGTCAATGGAACCGGATCTATTCAAATAAATGAAATCTTCTTCTTCTATTTTTCTTTCAAATTTTCCGGAAAAAGAAAAACTTTGGATTAGAATTGGTGGAAGTTGTAACAATTTGTAGTGATCTTGTTACGCATTTTGAATCAAAGTTATCATAATCTTGTAGTAACTATTTTGTTGCAATTCGACAAGATTGTTTCAAATTTACTTTTTGTATCAATATTTTCCTTACAACTAAATGTTGTCACAGCTTTGTAACAAAATTATTTGCTGCAAGATTGTTGTAACTTTGTTCATATAAATGGTCGAACTTTTTTATAGTGCTAAAGATCGAGGCTTTTCATCGAGGTTGAAAGGTATGTTCTAATACTGAAAATTAAGATATTAATTTAGAGAGAACCACTTTCTCAAAACCTATAAGCAATTATATCATGTTTAGACTTCTATGGATGCTCGAGAGAACCAAAAACATAGTCAAAGATTAGAGGATTGTAACACATAAACTCAAGCCTTTTGTTTTATAGGAACTATATATCCAATATCCAGTGTAATGGAAATGTATTCAACCAATATATGTGATCAAGAATTGATTAAAACATACTCATATATATAACAGCAAAGGCAAATATCAGTAAACAAAAGCAGTATGATCAACCTAAGTACATATTACCAATACCTTAAATTCCCAAAACTAAAACACCAACTACTATCCTAGAAAGAAGCCTAAACGGAGAGAGAGCACAACGGTAGTGTCAAATCTTCTCCGCAGAGAAAGAGCAAATCGGTAGAGAAACTTGAATGCATTGTAGTAATCTCCATATATAAACTATGATCACATCAGGGTTTTGCAGTCTCAGCTTCTTGATTGCTTCTTGGAGACGATCGTTATGGTACGTTGCAAATTCGTTTTGTCTCTTAAGGCAATGCAGCTCGTCATAGGCTGTTGAATCGTTAGTTTGGAATGCTGTGAGATAGAGAGATAGGAAGACACCCTATTGGGAAATTTCCAGGAACAATCACGCGTTTGGCGCCGTGATGAATCACTTTCTGTGACAAATTATACAAGAATTAGTTGAATATAAATGTGTCATTACAAGCAAATCAAAGACTAATAGTATCAGCATGTCTGATGCTACTGATAACACTAGGCACAATGGTCATGATCTCCTCCATGGTTTTGCCTCCAAACAAAGCATAGTTGTAATCATTGCCTCCAATCTCCCCAACCATGAAAAGAGCTGATTTATGCTTCTCAACACTATCTACATTCATTGTTCATTCCATGACATTAATTAGTGAAAATCTTGTAAACAGCTATGAAACTGATATTGGGAGCACCTTGGTGCACAAATAGACCCTCAAATAAGTGCACGCACGAGTAGAGATCCAACTACTACAAGAAATCCGCTTATAGGAGACAACCAAAAGCATTTTAGGAGAAGGCTTGGACTGGGCCATCTTCTATGGGCCTATTTTCTTGTAGTAAACATTTGATTCATTAACCCACAACTCTTTCTCAACTGTTATATAGACAAATGAGCAAATAAGATTTTAGAACTCAAATAAACTAAAATATTAAATATGTATGTACCATGGTGATCAAGACAAGTTGTGTGCACTCAACCAATTAAGCTGCTTCTTGAGAGAAGAGTTGGTAACAGGGTTCACAACACTCTTCTGAGCAAGAACCTGAGAAGGCAATGCAATAGAACTAGCCACAGCAAAATTGACTACATGACTGAATTTCGCATTTCTATTCAGATAAGGCTCCAAGAAATCAACAGTCAAAATTTAAGGAAGAGTTATATTTACATTAGATTTTCACGACCAAATTCAGTTTAAGAAAATATATATTTTTCAATATTCAAAAAATGACATTTTGACTTGTCATAGATACATCTTGTGTGAACATGCAAGCTCCGCAAATTCCATTGAAACACAGACAAAAGCCGTCGCTACGAACAATATTCCACCTAGTTCTTCTCGTCAATCTTAATGATACAAAACACAAATGAAACGAAAAGCGTCAAAAGGAATCAAATTTGAACTATTAATACATCAATAAAAATGGAGGAAAACCATTGATTTCAACGTCCAAAAGCAAAAGCTATAGCTGTCACCTTTGTCCATATATATCATAACCACCAGAACCCAACTGGCCATTCTCCAAATCCTATGTAACTCACCACTACCACTGGCACTGATATATATAAACATGTCAATGGAAGATACATAATCAAGCAGATACTAAATCAAACAACATATACAACATTAAAAGTACCTTAAATTCCTCAAATTTATCTTAATTAATGGCTTCTAGAATGTCAGCAGCTGCTACTTTTGTTGCATGTTTTGCCATTTTGGTTATGGTTGCAGCTGCAGATTATGACAGCACTCCAGATAGTGGCGCCACTCCGGCTGGTTATGGCGGCCCGGCGGCGGCTCCGTCAAAGGCCATCCTCAGCGCTCCTTCTGCGCTCATCGGACTCTTTGCTCTTCTTGTTTCGTTTCTATATTGTTAGGGTCTGATATTCGATGCTGTTTCTTATATATATATCTTATTATGTGTGTTAGTTTTATTTTTGTTGTTACTTACATTCCTTTTTCTTGATTATCAAGTCATGTATGCTACTCCATTTTTAATATATCCAGTGTTTCTTGATTATGTTTGTATGAAATTTGTGTGTACGGATTAGTTGTTTTCTTACGAGGAACAAAAACTAATGGTGAATTACATACTCCAGTAGGAACACATCAAACATAAAACCAAATAACAAAGTTATTCATAAATCTCAAATATTTAGAAGAATAATTGGTTGTCATGTACTTGATTAAAATTATCTTGATTACAATAGTGTAATAACATGATCAGTAGTTATCTATTTACAAGTATCTGATGCAATTAGCATTCACTTCCAACAAGTAAAGACAAACTAGAACTTCTAACAATGCAAGACCTAGCAAAACATCTACAAAAAGAATCACCATAAAATATAAAAATACCATAACGATGAATTAAAATACAATTTAAAGCACAAACACATGAAATGAATCGATCTAATCTTAGTAAACATACTCTCATGAACTAATATATGATGAAGGCTGAGATAATATAAAAACGTCTACTACATAAACAAAAAAATATTGGCCACAACAGCGGAAAAATAAAACTAATCAAACGGGGTTTAATGCCCAGAGGTTTAAAAGAGGTTGATTAGTTGTAATTATAGCTAGTGAAATACACAATTTCATGTTTCATTAACATACTCCTTGTAAAAAATTGACAGAGATAGAATCTTTTTTTGGAGGGTATAATGTTAGCTACTTATTTTTTTCTAGAACCCCCAATAATAGTTTACATACCTTAATTACATTTGCCTAAATAAAAAAAAATCACTCATATAAATACAAAAATCCAACACACTCACACAAAAATTAGTAGTAAACTAATAATTAAAGGTGTCAAAAACAAGTCCAAAAAAAGAGTAAAAATAAATCTCTGATCCATCTTCTCCTCCAAAATCCAAATCCTCTTTCTCTAAACTCTTCTCTTCCACTTTATTGCATACAATTCTCCATACACATAACCAAACCTCAATCAAATTGGCTTTTTCTTCTTCTCCGCCATGTCCTCCGCCGCAGCGGCATTGCCTTCATGCCATATCCTCCGCCGCCTCCTCGTCTCCGCCGCCGTCCTCCTCCTCTCTCCGGCGGCAGAATCTCAACTCAGCGCCACCTATTATGACAAATCGTGCCCTAGCTTCCCCCAAATCGTCAAGCAAGTGATCGCCGACCACCAAGCGGAGCACCCGGTCACCGCCGCCGCCGTCCTCCGCCTCTTCTTCAACGACTGCTTCGTCGACGGCTGCGACGGCTCCATCCTCATCGCCTCCAACAGCTTCAGCAAGGCGGAGCGCGACGTCTACCCCAGCCTCTCCCTCTCCGGAGACGGCTTCGACGTTGTCACCCGCGTCAAAGCCGCCGTCGAGCTGGAGTGCCCCAACACCGTCTCCTGCGCCGACATCCTCGCCGTCGCCACCCGCGACCTTGTCACCTTCGTCGGCGGCCCCTTCTACAAGGTCCCCCTCGGCCGGAAGGACTCTCTCATCTCCGACGGCAACCACGTCCCCACCAACCTCCCCAAACCCCTCATGCCTCTCCCCCAAATCATCTCCCTCTTCGCCTCCAAGGGCTTTTCCGTCCGAGAAATGGTCACTCTCGTCGGAGCCCACACCATCGGCTTCGCCCACTGCAAGGAGTTCGCCGCCCGGATCTTCAACTTCAGCCGGGTCTCCGACTACGACCCCGCGATGTACCCGCCGTACGCCGAGCGGCTGAGGAAGCTCTGCGCCAACTACACGCAGGTCCCGGACATGTCGGCATTCAACGACGTCATCACGCCGGGGAAGTTCGACAACATGTACTACATGAACCTCCGGCGAGGCCTGGCACTGCTCCAGTCGGACCAGGCCATCGCAACGGACCCGAACACGAAGCCGGTCGTGGACCAGTACGCCGCCAACCAGACGGCATTTTTCGAGGCGTTTGCCAAGGCTATGGAGAAGTTAAGCGTCCTCAATGTGAAGACAGGAGGTCAAGGGGAGATCCGGCACCGATGCGACACTTTCAACAATCTTAAGACTAATTGAGATATGAGAATGTAGAGAAAGATACTTGTGTTTGGATGCCGAGAAAATATTGGATAGAATTATAGAAATTTTTATTTATTGATTGGATAGAGAAATCTTGGTTGGCGCATTTGACTGAACAAATTGAATGTTTTGCAGTTGTTGCTTGCGCCTCAAGCCAACAAGTATCTTCTCTGCCCAATGACTGAAACATTTGGCAAATGCAGTGGGAAAAGAGGGTGAGAAAATACAGTAACAAAGAAGAGGAAAGACAAGAATTATACAAGAATGAATTGCCATCCTTTACATGCACCGGCACACCATCTCGCGCTTCATTATCAATTTGACAACATACCATACATATGGAAGAAAATAAATTGCTTAGACCTCGAAATAAGCTCAAGCAGATGCCAATCCATTGCTCCAAAAATGCGTGAAAATACAAATCCATTGTTCCCTGTACCATTCACTTGGCGTGTTAACAAAACAATCCTAAACATGAGTTTGATTAACTTTTATGTCGAAATGAGAAGGCAATACCTTATGTTGGTCAACAAGGCTTCCTCTTATCAACCTTTAGGTGAATATTAAACCACTTCTTCTTTTTAGGCCTATCCCTTGTTGTGGATCTCTTCTCCCTTACTTGCCCTTCTTCTTTGGCCTCCTTGGAAGCCCCTCTACTTCGGCTTCTACTGTTGAGTCGCTTCATCGGAGGAGCACATGTGTATGAGGCATGAATTTCATTCCTTTGTTTGAGAAGATCGTCAATCTGCATATTCAACATAGAGATGTATCCACAAAAACTCCATTCAATCTGTTTACTTGAAACCACATTTGTTATTATTTCAGCTGTGTTTTCAGAATTTTACTCACCGCTTGCATTTCCTGAGCGTATCTACTAGTCATCTCCGTAAATTGAGCAAGAACCTATCAACAGTCCCTGAGATTAATATGTAGTATACACACAACCATATGCAGTATGCACTGTCCGAGTGAAGACTTCATACCTCTCTGTATTCAGATTCAAATTTTGATATTTCTACTCTTTTAGTAAGAATTTGAGCTTCCACGGCTCTGAGATTCTCCTTTTCTTCTGTAAAAAGTTCCGCACAAACTGCTTCTATTGTGTAGCTTACACTTTTAAAGAAGTTGTCACCTAAAATAAATATGGAAAAATACAAAGATAATAGTCAGATTGGCAGGATGTACGAGCAAACATTGAAAAGCCTAATTGAACAGATAAGTTAAGAACTGACCATATATAGCAAATATATGGGTTCCAGACTTAAGTTCAGTTATTTCACATGGCTGAAACCCATCCAACTTTTTGAAGAACGCAGCGTCAGGGTCTTTTGCAGCAGCAATCTACAGAGACGAAATAGTGAATTAAAGAACATAAACAAAGCTGAAGATGGATAAAAATAATACTTTGTATCCTTTAATCTAAAAAAATGAGAGAGATGATAATAATAATAGCACACTAGCTTACCGAGTTGACTGTTTGATCTAACCGATAAACAGGAAAACCAAGGAAAAACATTCCGGCAGACGTAACTTTACCTGTTTTGACACTGTCCTCCTACAACAAAAGATGATGTTGGTGAGTGTCTTGACTTGATGAACAGATGTGCCCAAGTAATGTTCAAAATTGTAGGCATGAATAGAATTTAATCAAAGCAGAAAAGTAGGATGTTGGCTCCTTGGAGAGAAGCAAATATATACCTGTAGTGCAAGGCTTAATCCCCCACTCTCTTCTCGATCAAAGTACAACAACTGCACAAAGCCAACTATTTGATAAGATTACAGGCAACATCGCATGAATTAAGAATTAGTTGATCAAGCAAACTCTTAACCTGAATGTATGATATTCTTAGAGACTAGATGAGAGCTAGGGCAATAAAATGAGGAACTTAGCAATCAGTGCAACAATATTAATGCATTAAATAATTTGACTTAGAAAGAGCTAATGGCAGCTATTTGGTGTTTAATACAACTCAGTTAAAAGTTAAAAACAGAGTAAAACTAGAGAAACCCTTGGAACTTGCATAACTAATCTAACAAGAGGTTGGCTATACGCAAAGTAAGAATCCAATAATAAGTATGGAAAAGGTTGGCTATACGCAAAATACAGATAAATCTGAAAACTATAGATGAGCTTGATCAAAGGCAATGATATCAGTTGATTGCAGGAAATTCGAGTTCATTGAGGAATACCATGTAAACAACAAATGTTGAAAGTCTTCCATTTTCAAACCAATCCTTCCCTTCTGAATAAGTAAATTGAAAGAATCATCTAAGTTAGTTGCTCTGGTTGCACAAATATATGAACCATATACAACTCTGGCATCAACAAGCTATCTTCATAAGGATAAAAGCTCCAAAAAAATACAAGTGATATACATTCTAAATGCATTTTTTTTATTTAAAACTTCTATGTGATATCTCTGAATTTTCACTCGTGCCAGATATTTATGATATATCCAAACCTTGAATTTGCTTCTATCAGATGATTCCACCCGACAAACAAATCCAGCACGTGCTTCCTCTTCGGTTATCGTAACAGAATAGAAATGAGCACACTGCTTTTCAACCTGCAAAAAGAGGCAAAACTCAATAGACCACATTAACATCAAAATGACAAGTTGAACAAATATAGCAACACCTCACCTTTCTAAAAAGAGGTTGGCCAAGTGGAAGCGGACGAACCGTGATCGTACCATGAAGTGCCTCCTCCAAGACAGTTGCTGAAACAGTGGTCTTAATTGGTACACCTAGTTTACTGTATTAGATGGAACAGTAAAAATAAACTCAAAACATTATTTGACCACTCATGGCTCAAGAGAGGCATAAGCTTTAGTACACAAATAAAAACAAGAAGCACAAAGAAAGCAAAGGCATGAGTTTTTATAGATAAATGAACTTACCTAAAGAGAGCAGCAAACATGGTATTCACAGCCCCCAAACTTGAAAGATCCAGCTCCAATTCTTGGCTTTCTGACTCAACAGCCTAGGCAAAAGACAATTATATCAGGTTCGCCTTTAGATTTTCATGTCAGATGTAATACCAACAAAGCTGACCATAGTCATAACAAACCGCATGTTGGAAATTCAACATGTCATAAACTATATTCCAAACCATGTAAGACAAAGATCTTTCCTAATTAGAAAATATCACAATACAGGGACCTTCAGATATCTCACCTCAAAACCAGCTGTGTCAAACTGGCGCCTTTTGTCAAGATCAGACAGGATATTATAAGAAAAGGTCACCTCCTTAAACATATCAGCTGCCTTTGGATCATTTGCATTCTTGTCTGGATGATACCTGAAACAGAAAAAAGCAGCACTCATGGTAAATTAATAACCAAAATCATCTCAGCATGTTGCTAATTGACTCAAACAGATGGTCAATGGAAGACCACTATCTTTACCTGCTAGATAATTGTAGAAATCGTTACATTCTAAAAGATACCGAAGAGTCACACAAAAATAATGATAATAATGATTAGCCATTGAAGGCAGTGCCTTTCCTTTAATACACCCTAAGGTTGTTTGGATAGTTTTAGAATTGCATGAGAATCAACAATGAATGGAAGACCGATTTTATGCTGGTAATGAAAAGTGTATGCTTTTCAGAGATGTGACAGTTACACGAAATTAAACCAGGCTCTGAGATTTCCAAACAGCCCATATGCTTCTATCACCAAAAATATGTAACAAAAATCTAACAATACACTTTTCTTTCATCGCAAGGTTGCCAAAGTTCATGTGTTTTGTTCGCAACTATCAAGAAAACCAATGATGTTAAAAAGGAGAAAAGAAGGTAGAAATACATAAGTCACAATTAGGTGGGTGAAAATCATTCAACTATGCATCCCAAGACCTTTCTAAAATTAGACAGCACCTAACCAATTGGTGTGCAGCCATCAATTATAAGATTAGAGAACCAAGAGTCCAAGACCACCTATTATTAAATTATAGTGTGGACAGTTAGTTCCACGTAACATCAATAGACACATGGTGCCAGAGTTCAAGTTTTTAAAGAACATGATTACAAAATAGCTATCCTCCTAGCACCAATATCTTTCACCTTTTCATATTTCCAATGGTCCTATTATAACCCAAAGCAAAGGGACTTTCACTCAGACAACTGCATATGAGAATATCACCTCATACTTCCAGTCTTCCACACACAAGAATGTCAAGCACCAAGGTGGATACCGATGCCGTAGAGTAACCTAATATTAATTTTTAAATTCCAAACTCTCGGTGATTCTTGATCTTCTTATCACAACTCTTATGCCACCGCTATCATAAAGTATCTTGTGCTTGAGGTTGCCTCCCGTATATAGGCTTAACAGAGCCATCTTGACCAAGTACCAAAGCGTCTTTCTTGAAAAGTCTTTCTTAGTCATACACCCATGATAACCCAAGATATGGGCAACCACAAAGTTAGCTGGCCCAGGGTCATAATTGTGACTTGTGAGTACTACGTCAACTTCAATTTCCACACTTAATAATTGGCCACTATTGATATCGAAAATGAATTCAATGTCCCAACCCTTCTCGATGATTTGTTCCACCCACCAACTAGATGGTTTGTATAAGGGCAATGGAGTTGTCATTTTATCTATTCCTTTATGGTTAACAATCTCTTACAAGATTAAGCTTTTGCATATCTGAATCTAGAAAAAGACAAGCTACAAACAGTACTCTTGAGCTATTCACCCCAAATAAGAAACTGACAAAATTTATCATAAAACCTGCTGTCGTTTCACTGTCCTACACAATCAAGTGGTAAGGTCTCCTCCAAATTATTTCCTACTAGCTCACCTCACACCTAAACATCACAACAATGGCCCCATAACCATTAATCTCAACCTTCCCTCTATCCTCATTTGGTCCCTCACTGTTCCACATTATGCAACCAGGACTGCAGAACTGTCTCAATTGTAACAGCCTTGCCTTTACTGCTCCTTATATACTCACCACCAATACAAGAATAATCTCACTGCAAGTTCCTCGTACTGTTATATGCAAAGGTTGTCCATGGATAGTTAAATCTAAAAATATGTTAATTTGCTACCCCTTGTGCCACAGCCATGAATAAAAATAATTAACACAAACACAAAACAAAAAAACATCAACTCTCTTTAAGCAAAGATCCAAAGTCATATAACCAACACAAAGTTCTGTATACACAGAATCACAGCAACTGAGAGGTCAAACAAAACTTCAATTATAAACAATTGCGAAGAAATGCAAAGCGATAACATACTTGAGAGCCATTTTCCGGTAAGCACTTTTAATTTCCTGGTCGGTCGAGTTCCTGGAGACACCGAGGACCTCGTAGGGGTCCCGCCGGAGTTGCTTAGCCGCATCCTGGTTCTCCGATTTCGATCGATTAGCTGGCATATTGTTCCCGAATGCGCAGCAAGCTTACACAAACCTCAGAAATCCACCAAAAACCCTAAAAAAACCGCCTCCGAAACACGAAGACTCACCGCGAATTGATGAATCCGGCGAACGAATCTCGCCGGGAATATGAATCAGCAGTCGCTGAGAAAGAAAACCCTAGCGAGGAGAGAGAAAGATGAAGAAAACCATGAAGGTCCAAGCTGGAGCTTGGCTGGAGAGAGAAGAGGACAAACAATTTGGAGGGGAAATTAGGACAAGCTATTTTATGTTTGTTAAATAAATATATTGTAAAAAATAATTTAAATGTTGTTGCGGCTATGTATGGGATGCGCGGAGTGCGCAGTGCGCACAGGGGTCTTCGAACTTTTTGTATACATAGCTAGGTGGGGCAGTGCGCATGGGGCGCAGGGGAGAAAGTAGGCGAGGCAATTTAAATGATGTTTAAGAGGGTGGGAAAGGGCGTGAGAGGAGGACCGTATTTGATTCTAAAAAGTAAATGACATTCCAATTTCAAATTGCATTTATTGGGATGGTCTATAAGAAAAACTTAACCTCAAACATAAATATAAAAATAAAAAATTTATTAATGAGTTAGATAATTTTTTTGTATTGGTGTTTGAAAAATCGTTTCACACTATTTTTAGAAAATAATCCGTGGTAAATTTTTTCTTTTCTTTCAGCGCTTGAATCTTGTGTTAGGCTTCAATCTTGAGCTCTTGAGCTAAGACCCGCAACCACAAAGGATAACACACCGTTAGGTGAAATCCGGGGTGTGTGCCTCAAAGTTTATCTCGGGTATAAGAGTAAACATGTCTAACATGGTGAAGCGAGAACTACCAAGCTAGCTAAAGAGTACCGCTAATTTAGAGATAATCTTGAGAGTAACGTGACAAAAAAATTCACAAATTAGGCAAAAGATCCTTACCCATTGAGTATAGAGTAGTTATACTCATAGAGTGAAGATTGAGGGGGCGATATGTGACATTCTGTATACCAGACTATTAGAATCAAGAACAAAATAGTTATCAGCATGGGTCTCTGTATATGGAGGGGCACCGAGAAGACAATTTTGTAATAATATAAAAAATATAATAAATGAGGATTGAGATCCATACGATTGTCTAAATTTTACTTTTAAGTTTCAAGTTTAGTTTTTGTTGTACATTATCATTCAAGATGAGTATAACTCGTAAGCGATACGTCAGACTAGAAAATTGCTACACATATAATAGTGTACGCCTACATAAAAATTAAGTGTTTTTGAAGCATTCTTTATTAAATTTTGTCTAATATTTCCTTTGAAGCAAAATCTTATATACAAACTCTAATTTGTCAACAACAATCACATTCCCAAAGTGTCCTATAATGCTGAATTGGTCCATTTCTTTCTTACCCATCAAAACAATTTTGTCAACTTCTATTTGGATGCTTGTGATGACCTAACCTTCCCATATATTTATACCTTCTCTCTATGCTACGCTTAGTATTTTCCTAAGTGATTTAACATTAAAATAAAACCCAACCCAAACTAACAACATGGGTCATGGTCTACTATAACGTCCTTTAGTAAAATACTCGTAACAAGAATCTATGTTCTCGTATTTGGCTTGATCAAGTGAAATCATATACGACCTGCGGCTCCAAACAAAACTAACAAACTTAACCTGAACTCAATATTAATGTCACCTCTAATTTATTCCAGTGCTTCCTCATATTTGAGAGAAAACAAGGATAAATTACATTAAGACCCGACAACTCTTTTTAAACAATGTTGATGGATTGATGTATCTTGTTTAGATCAAATTAATGTGGAAAACAAGTATATCATGTAATACAATTTAAAGCATTAGTTATATGCCTCCTATTGGATTTATAATTTTGAAGGAAAAAAAATAGTAATAGATCAAAGATTGATGACCCAATACCTAACAAAGCAGCAACACAAAGTAGACAAAGTACTCATATTTGTTTAGGATTGTGGTAATGTAGTGTCAAGCTGACAGAGATGCTACAACTAAAGTGTGTACTTGTTATTCAAAAAAAAAAGGTGTGTACTTGTTCACTTCAAGCCATAAGTTTTATTGGATTAAACAATATTGTGGATTTGGTAGATAGTTTATAGTGGGTTTGGGCTTTGAATATCACAACTAGGTTAAATCAATTGGATATTAAAATTTAGGCTCTAAAAAGCCCATATATAATTTGTGATATGGGTTAGATCCAATCCATATTGGGCTATTTAGCATAAACCAAACTTAGTTGGGCTCAAGATGTCTGACAAATTTTCCCATTATACTCACAAACGGTAAAGTAGCGCGTGATTGGTCGGTGGAGATGTGAGATCTTCCATGAGACTCCTGGTGAGGTTATACCCTAGCCTCTCCGACACGTTGTTTGTGGGTGTCGAGTGAGTCTTGGGATATCCACATACCCTTCAAGCATTGGGAGGAGGATACGAAATTTTAGAAGCGCCTACCATTTCGAATATCGTCCTAGTGTCCTTACGAGGCTAGAAGCCCATCATTCATTGGGCTTAAGAGTTACCACTCTTGATTTTGATTTAATAATCAGCCCCATAGTACTAATATAAATTATATAAGTGTCGGTTGATGAAATTATTACTATTAATATCTTCATATGAATCATGTGGGAACTAGAATTAATTATTCGATTCTAGTGCTGAAAATCATTGTCAAATCTGATCATATTTACATTTTCATTTTAATTATTGATTATATATATATATATACACACATATATATTGTACAATTTTTTAATTGGGAGTTTGCAAAATGACAAATTTTGAAATTGGATCCTATAATTGAAACTCATAAAGTAAGGTTAAAATACTAAACAAACGTTGTTCCCATTCTAAATGAATCAAACATGGCTTTTCGTAAAGGTTAATCATTCTTATTAATTCACAAATGCACAATCAATTGTTTTTAAACTTTTATTTAAATAAATAAAAATAATATAGAAAGGATTTGACCTTGATGCTTAATTGGTTGAATATATTACATATATAATCTAGAGTACATGAAACATGTTGCACCATTTAATTTTACAACCATGAGCCATATGTTTAAAATTTCATTTTATCAAATATATTTTTAATTGTTATTAAGGGTTGGATATTTGTTGGTGGTGGCTATTTACCTTCTTACCATTTTTTTTCATATCAAAACCTACTTACCTAATTAAATAATTAAATGGTAATATAATTATAATTATTTATATTACATGTCAAGGTGTAATTAGATGGATGTAAATTATAAATTTTGTTTATATGGTTTTCGTATACGTATCTATGCTATAATTAATCCAACGTAGGTACTCTATACCTTAAGATATAAAATATCAATAGTTTAAGTAAATATATAATATTCCAAACATATTTTGGTTTGTTAAGATTGAATCTAAGTGACATCAAAGTTTGAGACAACATAATTAATTATATAAACTTTTAAAATGTTTGAAAACATTCATGAAACAATTACATTAAACATATCACGTGTATGTTGAATCTACCATTTTATAACAAATAATAGTTGTTAACATTTCACTTCTTATAATTAAAATAGGGCATTTCTTTGTTTTTTTAAAAAAATCTTCATATATAATAGTGAAAAAATGGCAACTTGTAATGCATAATTATTATTATTTATTTTTTTGCTTGATTGGGTGGCAACATCAAGTAGTGATGGAATTTGAGTATTATATAAGTGTAGTGATGTCTTAAAAATAATTGGCTCATTAATTAATTATGAATCGATAAATAGGATTTAATTGTAAAATAAAATGGATCGAATCCAATATATTTCATGTTCTAATTATATAATGAAAAGTATTGGATAATAAGTCATCAACCCAAATTGAATAGTGGCAGAAGAATAATTCAAACAAGTTGTTTATTGCTGAAAGGCAATTCAAATTTCAAACTGTTAGAGTTTCATAATTATTATTAAAACATATATTAATAAATTGTTGTATAAGCTTGTGATGCTACCAATTTAATAATAAGAACTGGTGAATCATAGTCAGAATTTAAGATCTTCTATAAGATTAGATCCCAAGGTTACTACAACTTTTTTTTTGAAAGTACACAACTTTGATAAATAAAAAAATTTCGAAAGGACTTTGATCATTTTTTAATTTCAATAATTAAGCAGCATATAATGATGCTAAACTTTGGATTTTCAGCCCATTTATTTGAATAGGTCAAAACCCTCCACCCTTGTAGGCTTGTACTACTATATTATTTATTGTGTATTTTTATTTTTTGTGTGTATATCATCGGTTCAATCCGGTTAAGGGCTTAGTGTCACGTCCTTAAAGTTCGTGACCAATTTAGCCATCCGGTGATGCGGTTCT
>JAYMTF010000165.1:0-47874 GCA_036897485.1 Pelargonium nanum
GAGTTTTACGGTCTGATTCAAAGAAAAGTCCGGGAAGTTCGGCATTAGTTGCACAGGCTGGGGGGTCATGGAATTTTCCATGTTTAGAATAGGTTATGATTATGCTGATTTGCTAGCTTTGGATTATGGTAGTTACTATAGGGTTAATGTAATTACTATTTCCAATTAATACAAGTAGCAAGTTCAAGGTAAAAAAAAAAAGACTACAAGTCCACTATTAATCGAGTATATCTGGTAAATCTCACCAAGAAAAATTTAAGGTTCAAGACTACTTGTACCAATGCAATTATCTTTAAGAGAATAAGCGTGCATTTCATTGCATTGCATTGTATATCATATGTTTCTTTTATGCGAGGGGTTGTTGGATATAAAAGACATGTATTGGCCGAGATTTATAAAAATGAATTATACTTTTCTTCAAAAAGTCATTAAGGCATATCATCAAATTGTACGATTATCCATCACAAGTTAGGTTCGTTGTTTCTTGTAACTGAAGTACCGCTTTACAAAAAAAGTAAATTGTTTTATCTTGAGAGACAATTGTTATTAACTATGGTTATGCTGCGAGAGCAAAATTATCTTGAGGAGACAATGTGATTTCGTTGGACTAGAGTGTATTCTCCTGATTTTGCTATGAGTGATTAATTAATATGTGTGTTTCACATGCTATTATATTAAAATGTTGTTCATATATTTTCGCACCAATATATGTCTACGATGCATTCAACACATCCTTGGTGGTGGTGGTGTAAGAGACCATTTTGGTGCAGTAAGGTGCCAAAAGCCCTAGACTAGGGTTAAGAGGCTTTGTCTCTTTCCTGAACACTATTATTTCCTAGTTCAAACTTGTATATATGTGTCTTGTATAGGTTCCTTAGGCCGTTGCAAGATAGGATTTCGGCACCTTTCTGTATCAAAAAAAAAATGTCTACGATGCACTACTATATGATTGTGAAGTACCAATACATGTTATGATGTACTAATATTTGTCTGAGATACATCAATGATGTCTATTATTTTTCTCACCGGTTTTATGTCTATGATACAAAGTGTCTTGTTCTTAAATTTGTTTTTCAAACTAATGAATGTCTGATATTCACCCCCAATTACTTGCGTTAGATATATTTGTTTCTTTCTAGGAACTTAATTTCTAGCACTTTTTCACACAAAACTAATCAAAATTTATTGTGGGTATCACCCTGTGTGTACGTGTTTTGTTCGTGATTGGCTAAATCTATATATCCCTAAATAATGTATGTATCATCGAGCATTACTATAAACAAAAGAAAGAAAAAAAAAGTTAGGAAAGAAGATAGTTGGGTACAGAAGAAGATAGTTGGCAATGAATGAATATGAGAAGAACATAGTTAGGATAGAGACAAAAAATAGAGACTAAAAAAAATGAAAACCAGAAGAGATGGTGAGACTAGTTAATGCTTTGCCAACACCACCACATTGAGCATGTGTGCTTGCCTCACTTTGTCTCCAACTTCAATTCAATCATTCATTTCTAGCTTTACATTTCCTACAACTGGTTGCACTCACCAACAAACCACAACATTGTTCCATTTACATGTAATTAATACAGAAACTATTCAACCATGTTACTTTTTAAATTGATAGTTAATTCAAGTGAATATAGGCCTCTCTCTCTATACAAGCAATTTTGAGTTTGCTTGGAAATGATAGGTTTTCTTTAATCAGCAATAAGCTACTTGTATAAAGAAGCTTTCAAAATGAAAGAGATAAAAGTCAATAAGTGGAGAATGCAAAACTAGGCAATACACATGAGAGAGATTAACATTGAAATTGACGTTGAAATTGAGATTAGACGATAAAGATTCAGATTTGGGTCGCCGAAAATGAGATTCAACATTTAATTGGTGAATCTGGTCGATCATAACCTCCTCGGAACAACGCGTCATGGCTCCTAACTCTTTGTAGAACTCTCATGTCTGAGCAGCCATGTTCCTCGGAGAGCACTGGGTACGTGACTTTGGTCCTCATAATTGGATTAAGGTCAATTCGGATGTTAATTGTCTTGGTACGTAATCCTGAGTTCAGTGGTACAAGTGTGGTTGCTAGAGACAATAAGAGGATTTGGTTAGGAGGTCTTTCTGCGTTAATTGGTTGGGCTAAGCGGTCTTACTGAGCTCTAGGGTCTCAAAAATGCTATTGATTTGGGTTGCAAGAATGTCATTTTTGAGTTACGCTTGTGCGATCTATAATTTCAATCTCTTTTTCCTTTATAATTGAGATGCACATCTTTGGCGTGCTTTAATTTTGAAATACAAGTAAATTAAATTTAAGTCTTTTGATGATTTCATGTTGGTCTCGGCAAGAAGAAAGGCAGATCTGGTGTCGAATTTTTTCGCTCATTTTTATTTGTTTTAATAGTACTGTTTCTCACCTTATTTATTTTATTTTCTCTGTCTGTGAGTCTTCAGACGTTCCTTAAATCTCAACTTAATGATTAATATTATCCGTTTCAAAGTAACCATTTGTTTATTTTAGTAACATGCACGACGAGGATTGATGGTTGTGTCGTGGAATGTGATGTAATGCAACACCACACCTACCTTTTTAAACTACTTTTGATTTCTTCATCTTTTTCTTTGGCACTACTTTCATATAAAAAGATGAAGTGTCGTATCTTTGTACGTTCATCATAAAATAAATAACACTAATAATGGAACAAAGGAAAAAGGAAGGTATTATTCAGATCATCAACTTTCTTTTTCCATAGTTTTATAATTGATTGAATGTGATTGCTAGTAAAGTTCTCAATGAACATTTCAGTAGTGGATGATGGACCCTACCTGCCTATGTAACTAGTTTTAGCCAACAACTCTTGAAAAATGAGAAATGTATTTTCCATATTCAACTAGCTAGTACATGTTCAAAATGCATTTTGGGTGCTTAGGAAAATTGAGTCGAAATTGTTCTAAGTGTTGAAATTCTGGGAGGGAGCCGAATGCTTGGGATCTTGGAGGAGGAGCTGAAGGCTGGAGTCCAAGATCTTGGCTTCCTGCGAGCTGCGCAAGGCAACACACAAAAAAACGGAGACCTTCTCCTCATATGTGTTTTCGAGTCATCGCCTCGGGCATAAGAGTAAGATCTCAGTCGAAAGTCACAATAACTAGAGAAAGTTCTAGAAAGAGAAAATATAGAGTCTGTCACAATGTAAAATTTGTACCTTTTTCTCTTTCCAAGAGAGATATATTTATACTTACAAACCAACCTTGTCACATGTCATTGTGTGGTTAGATGTTGGTAATGTGGGGTCCGCTTTAGATCCCACTTTTTGAATTGTGCTTTGACTTTCTGGGTGTGCCAGCCACAAGTGTCTGACGAGCTTTAGAGAACCCATAAGCCTTTCAACCATTACGAGGGGAATAGAGTCCTTGAGAGCTTCTATAGCTCGGGAAAGCATCTTAGTATCTGGGCTGAATAAGATGTCGTAGTGGTTTCCCGGCAAGGCAGGAAGTCTTGATGAAGTCTTGGCGAGGAGGGGAGATTGGAGATTATCAAACGACTCGGGAAGCCTTGATGAAGTCCCGGTGAGATGGGGAGGCTTAGAGGTTACCTAGAGAGGCGAGAAGTCTCGATGAAGTCTCAGTGAGACGGGGTTTATCTCCCAAAAACCCAAAAGATCTCGTTGCGTAAGCAGTAACCTGCTTTTCAGAGAATCAAAAAAGTGACTTTCTCTTTTACAGCTTCTTCATTGTCCATTTAAATATTTTCAATCCCAATCATAACTTCATCCACAATTTGTTCACTTACCTTTTCAAAATACAAACACTCTGATACCCATACTCCAAGGCTCAAGCACAAATATTTATCTTAGCAGTTGATGCTGGTGTTCAATAAAATGTTTTGTATCAATATCCATGTTCAATTTCACTAATTCAAACAACAAATGAATAATAAAAAACTGTGATCAAATAACGTAGGATTGGTTCGAAATCAAAAACCTATAATATAATTTGTGCCCTAGATTACATTGCAATGGCAAGAAACCAAACCTGATAATCCCTCCACTTTCTAGTTCAATTCTTGAAACTATCAAAGTATTCACAATCACCTAAGTTTCTATGTTCACAGCCAATAAGTGCAGCAACATCTTTACAATAAGAATCGCAAGCAAGCATGAATTCACGAAGAACTATCCCAAAGCTCTTCTCAAAAGGGATTTCTGCTCTGTCGTGAGGCTTGAAGGGTACTTGACATCAATTTTGATTCTCAAATTTCCCTTCTTCCCGGGTTCTTTCGAAATCGGCATTCCTTCATTTGGTATGTTCACCTCATGGCCAGGCTTCATAATATCTGTCACTGGGATCTCAAGCACTCTACCATCCAACGTTGTTAATAAAAAGGTTTTACCTGTAAGAGCCTCCAGCAACGTTATCTCCTGGTTCACCACCAGATCATGTCCATCCCTTTTATACAAAGCATGCGGTTTCTCCTGCACTATGAATATTAGATCTGCTGGGACGATACCAGGTTCCTTATTACCCTTCTCCGGGAATGTGATCTTAGTGCCCTTCTTCCAACCAGGCTTTATCTCGATGGACAATGTCTCCTCCAGAGTCTGTTTCTCACTGCAGGACATAGTTAACATAATAAATACAAATCCTTCTTCGGTTTGATGCTAAATCAAATCAGCACAATCACAACAAAATAAAGCAGGAGTGTGTGAGTCAATACAATCAGCCTTTTTAACACACAATTATAACATCAAACATATAATTTAATGACACAAACACTACCGCTAGCATATTCGCATTTCAACCAATTCAAGATGCATTGCCAGACTGGGGAAATAGAAAAGCCCAATAAAAGATTTGTGCCTATATTTACGACTGCGGAGTAGTCACTCTTTCAAAGATGCTATAAGTGCAACTGAGCAAGCTTTGCATTCTGCAAATAAGTAATTGGTGAGGATTAACTTTTTGCAACACAATCAAAGCAAAATGTGACGATGGATATAGATATTCATCCACCCATTACTCAATATTCATCAAATAACTTAATGACACATTGAATAAAGTGTGTTTTTGGGCAAATGTAAGGAGATCAAATAGTTTGAGGATCATTGGTGATTAAACTTAAAATATAAGTTTGGAGATCAAGTTCGATATGTGTAGATAAAAAACTTTCCTTCTTTCCGCTATTTTCATTACCTCGATAGGAGATACCAGTCCCATATCTCAGAGAGCAGGTATCAATCAGAGTATGACCTTTACCATCTCTACACTCAAATGGGTTAACCATCAGGAATTTCTCAAGTATCAAGTAACTAAGCAGTCACTGTCTTCTATTGCTCACACAGTTACACAGGTAATTCAGTTGCTTGTACCATCCCTGAATCTCCAACAAAGCAACAGAAAAAGATTGTAGGTCTCTCTTATTTGTCATCACTAAATTGTGAGTCTTGTAAAATTGGGAAACTCACTCGTAGTTTGTTTGCAAGTGTATAAATAATCAACCTACATCCCCCTTTAACATGTATATAGTGAAAGGGTTAAAGAAATATTATCGTGCATAATGAAATGGTTGTTTGAAATTGGATTTTAATTCGAAAACAATTTTTTTTAAAAAAGATATAAAATGTTCAATTATTTTGTGCGTTATTGGGGCTAAAAAAAGGTGTCATATTATTAAGAGCTCTACGATGCCATAAACAGTAAATAAAAAATAAGGTATGTTAAGGAAAAAATACTATAAAACTTACCTGGAACCTAATTAATGCAAGAGTATAGTTAAGCAAATTCAGTAACCTAAAACCTAATTAAGAATGATCAAGTATTGATAAAATATGAATCGAATCATAACTATTAGCTTTCTACTTGCTAAAAAAAGGGTAACCTTCTTATATTAAAAACATGTTAACTTCGTCCAACTTTCTGGGTGCTTTGAGGTAGTGTTCTCGGGATTAGCTTTATCTATGCAATACTGCTCCTATTTAGTTTTTCCATTATGGTATCCCAGAGGAAAAGACTCATTATCATAAACAAACAGGTGATTCTAGAAAGTCGTCAACAACAGAAGCAAATAAAAAATCCTAAAACAGGCAGGACCTAATTGAGCACCAAACATCAGTATGAACTAACTCAAACTACGAATGTGTTTCCCACGTTGACAAAACTCACAGTAAAAAGATGACAAATGAGAGAATGCAATTGACCTAAGGCTTATGCAACATGTCTAGATCCTTTTATCATACTAACAGATGGCAGAAACTCTGAATTGGTAAGATGAAAAGGTAAATAACAGAGATGTGTTGGAAGCGTCCAAATTAGGCATCTATGGTCCAAAAGGGGTAGAATCACAAAGTCGGGTAATTGAATGACCTAATATGCAACCAAGGTTGATGACTGCTTGGCTCCATGATACCTGAGATATTCCTCACTGTAGTATCAGCGCCCATGAAAGTTACAGATGATGCAAACCGCTCTTTGGTCTATGAAATAGTTACCAACTAAAAAAAAGGTTGAAATCTCTTTCAAACATACTGAAAGTATAGAATTGTAAGGGTTTTATTTTTCCGATTTCATACAGCTGTGAAGGTGCCTACGGTGAGAGTCAATGCTCGCTAGATTGGAGATCAGTAAGACATGATTTTCAGGCCGCTAGAGGAGGTGGCGGACTGGCGGTGTGTGGAGACACATGCGGCGGTGGATGAGCCTGAAATATTTATGCTTTTTTGGTAATGAGAAGGCAATCAAGCAGGTGGGACATGATCTTAATTGGACACCAGTAAGGGAACAGTAGGAACTCTACTGGAGAGGACGCCAAAAGAAAAAAGGAAAAAAAGTAAAAGAGGGTAGGTTTCATGTAACCTAGGTTTTAATACCATGTAAAATTTCTTACTTGATTAATTTCATCAAGTATCAACCGTACTACATCGTATATATGTACTAAATTGATAAGTCCTACCATTAGACAAACAAAAAAATTATATTCTATTTACAGCTTCAACATTTTCAATCTTGAGTGAACTCTAGTTGGCCACTTCCTGGTAATTGTAGGAGAATCCAATGCCTCTATAGTGAAAAATAGAGTCTAAACTAAAATATAATTCTGCTTCTTCCATGGTTTTTGAGATCATCTCAACTCAATTTTATAGTTGACTGAAGTGTACAAAACCCTAAAACTTCCTGACCAATATATTAGATATTTGAGCTAATCTCCTAAAATTTCTCACATCTGTCGATGAAGAAAAAAGTCATACTGACAAACAGACTTGCTACTACGGGTATATATAGATGCTTCTGTTTACGAAGCATTCGCTGCATATTCTAGTACCACTTAATCTGCAACTAAGAGTCTAAGAGTACTATTAAATTATCTACATTTTTCAATTTAAACTACATATGAAGTGTACTATTACATTTTGCTTTCTTACCAACTATATGCGGTAAGAGTATTCAATGAACTAATGCCCAGAAGAAAATTAAAAAAAAGGTAAAATAACCTTGAGTATAAATTGCAAGATGCACAACTGAGGCAAATTTAATTCTATTTCTGAAGTCTAAATATTACTATCACACTGTATTCAAGAAAAAATTGAACCAATTAATAAGATTATATATTCACAGAATTGAGATTTCGATTGATGACATGAATCTCAAATAAAAAACTAGGGGATCAATTTGAGTGATCAACTGGGTACTTTGGCACCACGTTCGATGAGTAGGCACTAGGCAGCAAATCGGTTAGTTATCTCCTTCTCAAAGACTGCCAGCACATATATATATATATATATATTTGTTAGAGATCTCCTTTCTCTACAAGCTGATTGATGACAAGTAAAATGTTTTTCTATAAATCGGCCACTCACAAGGGGTGACACATGTACCGGGAAACAACATCGTGTTAATCGTTTGAAACAAGACTCAAGCAAAACGGAGCTGAAACTTGGGAAACAGGCTGGGCAGAGGGGTCCCACGCCCATGGGTCCGACCCCACATCCATGGAGATCTCCAGTGTCCTGCTCTAACAAGACTAAGGTTGCCCATGGCCGTGGCTCTCAATCAACAACTGTGACCACTGCTCATAATGAGTCCTCTCAACACCCGTGAGCCTTTTTCATGCCTGTGAGCCTCCTCCAGCATCCACTTCTCCAATTCAGTTCAGTTCATGACCACGGGCCCCATTCCATGACCGTAGGGACCTTTAACAACCACCATTCACCTCTCCATTCTAGTGCAAGTCCCAGTCATGGACTCATGGTAGTCCACCTAAGCTCGTGGCCTCATTTATAGATTCAAGGCAAGGAGCCTCAACAAAGCTAGAATCAAGGGATCTCTTCCGTTCAAGGTGCTTGGTGTGTAGAAAGCCTCAAGTTAAAAAGCCCTACTAAGGCGTTGCGCCCTCATAGTCCAGGCATGTGACCCAACCAAGGATTCAACAAAGTCAGATTCATCCCCCAAGACTCATCCCAGAGGTCCTCACCAAGGACGTGTTCATCCTATGAGTCCTCACCAAGGACCTAACTTCTCTCAAAGGTCCTCATTTGGGGCCAACTTGTAGAATTCTATCATACAAACCTTGAAGTTACGCCACATGGGTAGATTTTTCTGAGGTACAAGCCATTGTGGGTTTCATATTCCCTGAAGGTAAGCTTCGGACCCCTCACCATGGGCATCCTTAGGACATACTCAAAGATTATCAGGATGAAGAAGTCATCGATGACATCATCATAACATCAATATGTCACCATGACATTAACATCGACCAATCATATGGCTGCCACCTCATCACCAATCTTCATGAGCATAGATACTCTATCCTTTCAATGGAGAAAGGGAATTCAAGTTGACTTCATTTTGGACATTTAAACATTTGTCATTTCTTTTTCTAAATTCTCTTTGAACACTCTTTATAGTGCTCTGATTTCATTATAATAGATATGCTTATTCATGCCTGAAGTGAACTCAAATGTACACGCATATGTGCTCATTTGTTTCAGTCTGAAGACAAGTGTTTACATTCCAAGAGGACAAGGATTGAACTTGGGATTATTAGGCTCATTACCCTAACACGTGGATTACTGGATTAGACAAACAACGTTGATTTAATAGACACATCACTGATGATAATACAATAATTTGCAAAGAAAAAAAAATCTCAACCAAGCTTTTATGGGTTGAGACTCAACCAAGCTTGAGGTTAATAGTTCACCATAAGGAGAATAATAGCATTAACACTTCAGTAGAAACATAATTGCTTCGAAAAGATGAATAAGAAAAAGAAATTGAGAGAGAAGGAAAATAGGAGTTAAAGAAGAAGTGAACTACACAATAGGAAGATAAATATCATTTAAGAATGAAATACAACTACCACTTTTCACCCTTACTATCATAGTTTTTATTTTTATTTTGTATAAGCAAGCGTACCAACCGAGGCTCGAATCTGAGACCTCTGGAGGAGCAAACACCTTAAGCCAATTGCTTCGATGATAGTTGGTATATATTACATATATTGAGTATTGTTATTGCAAGTCAAAACTTCAGCCAGCATAATGCAAACATGTATAATACAATAATGCTTGTTTAGTTTATGGACAAAGCCATCTATTGCATATTCATAAGAGAATATAGCACTCAGTGAGATCTATGTCAAGATGTAGCACCGAAGGCCAAGAGGAGAAGGACAAATAGCAAGGTCTTGTGCATATAAGAGAAATAGTGAACTAATTAATAGGCAAGTCTTTTGGTGTAGGACAAAGCCATGAACCTGGCCCTTAGGGATTGGGATAGTGACATAAATAGTAAACAAAATTGACACTAAGGAATGAGACCTCAATTGAAGAGCAGTGACAAGTTCTAAGGATTGGCTCAGTGATCGGTTTCTAGGTTTCATTGTAAACAAAATTGGACACTCGAAATAATGTAAATCAATAGTTCATACTGCACTTATAGGTAGGACATTTCCCATATTTATAGAAAGAATAAACTTCTGTACTGGAAACACACTGGTATCTCTACAATCCCGAACTCAAAAGTATGTTCAAAAGGCCATCCTAAAATAATGTTGCCTACAAGTCAGTATCAGTATCAAAATAAATTGATTTGCAGACATTAGTTCAGGCAAGTGAAATAATAAAGTAATTATCTATAGTTTTTCAACTAAATTGGTGAAACAATAGCTCTCCAATTATCTTCTCACAATGAATTGGTCAATGTGCATCTATATGCTCATAAAAATTCCCAATTTAAAATGCAGATCACAGAATCGATATCTTGAAAACAATTAAAAAGCATGAATTTCACATACCCAGAAACATCAGTGACAGTCCTCGAAATCCTCATCTTCTTGGTGACGCCCTTGTAGAGATCCTCCATGCTACACAGCAGCTGATGCTCCACCGGCGACGCCTTCCTCGCCGCCCCCTGATGCTGCGACCCAGATTCCGCCGACCCATTGGAAGTCCTGAAATACCCATCTCTGGCATAGCCTCTGCCGCCACCACCCTCGGTGGTCCCGAAAAACTCCTCGTAGATATCGTCGGCGTCTCGGGGGTTGAAGCGGAAGGAGGGGTTGGGGTGCTGGTGCTGGTGGCGGTTCTGGAAGTGGGTGCCGCGGGCGTAGAAGGAGGAGGAAGAGGAGGAGGCGGGGGGCGGAGGCGGCGGGACCTCGCCGGACTTGAGAGCCTCCTCGCCGTAGAGATCGTAGATCTGGCGCTTCTGTGGGTCGCTGAGGACGTCGTAGGCCTCGGAGATGCGCTTGAATTTGGCCTCGGCCTCGGCCATGTTGGAGCGGTTCTTGTCGGGGTGCCAAATCATGGCGAGCCGCCGGTAGGCTTTCTTGAGATCGTCGTCGCTCGCATTCCGATTCACTTTCAGTATGTTGTAATAATCGACACCCATTTCTCAATAATCTCCGTTTCTCTCCGATGGAGCAAAGCAAAATCAATGGTCTCTAGATACGTAGGTGTAGGTTTTGGTGTGTCAGTGACGGTGGCGGAGAGATACAGTCTCTGACGGTTATAGCTTGGAGAGCTGAAATGAGAGACCGTACCGACGTGCAAGCGAGCCGGGAAAGGGAAAGATATCTTATGGCCTTATGGGTCCACTTTGTAATATAACCAATTGTGATTTTGTCCAAAAATAACTGTTTAATTTAAAAGTCGGGAATTTAACTAACTCTTGGGGCACTCAGTTTGCAGATCAACCCACGAACAGTCGAACACAAATTCTACACTACCAAATTTGGCCACAGTGGCTAAAGCATCCTGATAAATCAAGTCGTACGCACTAGAATCTTACTTGTCACTATCAGTCTGAATAAGCAAGTTGAAGGCACTAGAATCCTCCATCTCTACCTAAAGAGTGTGAACAAATGAAAATAATTGAAAATAAAACTTAAAACAACCGTGTGAAAGTTGTTGTCGACTGCCCCAAACCACCACCGGGTCCACAATCTGATTCGGTAACAAACACGAAGATATGAGGGCTCCAATCGAACCACCCTCTTCAAAACTACCTTTTTCTTTCCTACAACTGCCACATATCTCCAATTGCCCTCCCCGCACATACCAATCCAAAAAACTCGCCGCAAATCTAAGTCGTCAATCCACAAACCCATCAACATTTTAACATGCTATTAAGCAAGAGCTCGTTATATAAATAAGAGATACCACAATTAGTTATATGTTAACCCAAAAGACTGTTGTTTTTCTGTGTACATGACAATTAATTACTTTAAATTTTAAAATTCAAATTTTGTACTCCAAAAAGACTATTATATAATTTATTTAACCTTAGTATGTAACTTCTTACGAAACACAAGCTTAATAGTTGTTTTCAATTATCTTATTCATACATTCGTGGCTATTTTTAACTTAGTGATAAAGTTGGTTTAAAATCTAAATTTAAATAGTACGAATAAAATAAAATTTTGGATTAAATTAGATAGTAAAGCAAAGTTTAGAGACCATTCTTTGGGGACAAAAATCCTCTCTTTTAAACAACTAAAATTTTGAATTATTTTTTACATTAATATGGTATTTGAATTTGATAGATTGATCCTGCCCAAAACCATTATAAGAATTGACGCATGTGTCCTCAATTTGATTTTCTAGCTTAGAAGTCAATAATTTAAGTTATTTATTGATTATATATCATCTGAAACAATTTTTGCAATATTTAAGGTTTAATATAAAAATGATGGTTTTATTTTCATAACTAAAATATGATGTTATGAAACTTAGGATTTAGGAATACAATTGATTGACATTAATGAATAATGGTTCAAACAAAGCCCATTTGAAGTTAAAAATGGTCTCTGCACAAAGGTTAGAAACCACAGAACACTATCACTATGTAAATCACATACAACACAATGGACAAATATACAAGAAAATGTTACATGAATCCCACAAAACCAACCATAATATATGTCTTGTCTTCTCTAACTATCAAGCTCATGCTCATGCCAAAACCAGCCCTCACAACCAAAGAATAACCATAAACTCCCCTTCATTCGAATTCGACGCCCATACTTGTTACTTACCTATACAACATTTCGCTTACACCGCGATGGATTGACCGCTAATCCCATCGTGAAGCTGCAACGAACCATCCTTCATCAAATTTAGACTCAGGCTTTTGAACCTCTCTCTCGAATACTGTCTCGATGCCTTTCTCCAATCAGTTCCCGTTTTCATCATCGCAACAAACTCCTCGTAACTAATCTGTCCATCCTGCACCAAAATAACTCATTTATCGTACCTACTTTATCACAAAGTTTGATGATTAAATGATGACTCGCTTCCTTTCTAGGCCCAATGTGCTATATAAAAATAAAAGTGATGTTCTAGTGGTCCAGCGCCAGCCAGCGGATGCATGAGCTTAACACATGAAAGTTAATAATGACCATCTCTAACTTAAAAATCAGAAGAACATGATTGTAGGGAATGTGAAGTCGACCTATGTTGATAATTTTAAGTAATTGACAGTGTCTTGTGGGATACGTGTGAATACAGATTTAAGAGTGAGGCATGGAAGTCAAACCTTGTCTGTGTCAACTTCGCGCAAGATGTCATTCAGCACATCGCTATCAGTTTCACCTGACTCATCGGCTAAAGCTTCCCTTAGCTCATCTAACTCAATAAATCCACTTCCATCTTTGTCAAAGAACATAAATGCTCTGCGGAAATGCTCGTCATTCTCCATCCTCTGCAAGTGAATGGTCACTGCTACAAACTCCCCATAGTCAAGTACTCCATTGCCATCAACATCAGCCTAAATAAATATCAGAGGTTAAATATTACATACGTTAGAAGATTAGCTCGGAGCTGTACCAATGAGATTAGGAAATGATGAATTGTAATTTTTTCGTAAAGCTGAACATCGATAGATATTATCCTACATATTCTCCACTAAAATACATTTCTTTTAACTATGCATAGCATTCATGTTCAGTTAAGTAATACTCTGTCCCAAAATAATTTTCCATTATCTATTTTGGGTAGTTAGTTTTGCATGAATTACCAACAATATCATTAAGATAATTTGGCAAGAACCCCTTAAGTTTGTTACAACAAGAGCACAGGGGGGGTACAAGAGGAAAATATAACTCTAACTAACTCATCTTTAATCTTCACAACAACAACAACAAAAAACGGAAAGTGGACATTTTGGGACAGACGGAGAAGTTGAAAACGTAAAGATGATCTAAAGTTTCCTAGCATGGTAGAATAGAGAAACTGGTATATAGAGCATGCCCACCTCAGCAAAACACTGAGCCCTGTAATAAAATGCATGAAGACTAATTATCATATGTGCAGACAAATTAATAGTGAGACTGTGCGGCAGTAGTTGACTATCTCAACATGTTCATGATCATTATGGCAACGATATACTTAGAAAGGGGGTGAATTTTCTTTTTCTTCTTCCCGGGTAAATATGAGAAATATCATATAAAGTTGTAAGCTATAGAATCTAGAAGGTGCAGTACAGTGCATTACTTAATTGAAGGAATCATCAATACAGTGATTTCGGAAGTTAAGGAACATGTCGGGAATGTTATGATATCAAAGGTTAAAAGGCTTAGAAAATTGTATAAATGACACTTACCACTTCCATCAGCATCTTAATCTCAGGATCAGCTAATTGTGAACCAACTTTCCGAAGTCCAGCCCTCAATTCCTCAAATGTTATTTTTCCATCATTGTCCGTGTCCATCAAAGCAAACATGTCTCTAATTACTTCTACCTCTTCAACAGACAAATGTTCAGCGATCACCTACAACATTTTATTAAGGAAACTTAGATCATCATTCCAGTAACAATCAGAACTCAGTATCAAATTACACACGGGCCAATGTAGATGCTTACACGCAGGGCTCTCTTTTTGAATCTGTTCATAACAGAAAACTGCCTGAGCCTCGTCCTCACAATATCTCCAAGTGGGACATTAGGAGCTTTCTTCGCATTCTGTAACCATGGATGTTCTACAGAAAGAGAAGAAAAACAAAAGTTAGGACCTATTTGCAAAAACTAAACATGTTTCAGGAAGAATAAAAATACTTGGTTTACTACAAAACCATACACAATTATGTATTTCACTCTGAATATTACATAACTTGCATAACTGTTCTACATGGCTAATTATCATAAGCTGCAGGCTTGCCACAATAACCCAACATAAAAATTATAGTAGTGGTGAAAAAATTATTCTCCAAAAGCCTTCAGGGGGTCTTTTCCCTTTTTCGCTCCCTAAAACATATTTCATACTAGTTTTTTAGTAATTTACCATAAGAGCTGTGCTACAAAAGATCAACAACTCCATCTAGCAAACTTCCAACTCCACTATTAATATCCAAAAATCTAAGAGCCTTGGAGAAGAGAGAGACACTCTCAAGATTTCAACTGCTCCATGATGCCCCCAGTTTCTAAGAGAACATCCATCCATCAGAATTGACATCATATTATCAGAAAGAGTTGAAAAGGCAACATAAGATAAGTATGGCAATGGAGTGCACTGCTCGAGAAGAAAAATTGTTTATCTCACTTCTGGCTATATAAATGGATACAATCATGGCATAGATCCATAACCATAGACCCTATAAAGTAACAAATGATTCTGTACTTCATAAAATTAAAAATTGCTTTAATGAAGATATGTATGTTCATAAGAATCGTCACCATTTGTATACATTATCTACATATGAGTGGCAGGTGAAGATTGTTACTCTTTTGAAGGATTTATCTCATGTCAACCCATTATTTATATCCAAGCAATAACTTAAATTTAAAGGGAATAAAACAATCAGTTTAATTGATGTAAGCATGATGTTGCCGGCCGATCTCAAACTGGGGTAAGTTTGGTTGACATCATCAAGTCTACTTAGAATTAGCCAAAGCTTCACTGCACTACTGTGAATTCATCCATGGTCTCAGCTAATCAGGACAAATAGGCATAAGAAAAGAATCACTAGTCAGAAACAGTTAGACTTGAGAACCAAAATCGCCTGGGACATTAGATTCATGTATATTTCCAAATCTGGAGAAGCTTAAGAGTGACATGCACAACAAAGTTCTGCTACTTCTCTTTTTTCCTTTACAATGAAAGAGGTTTCTTGAACTGCCACATTCATTTCCTTAGTCATCCGAACAAAACTCAGTATCCCAATACACCAAATGATATTTCTTCTCCTCCCCAATCCATTTCTCAAATTTGCTAAATTGTTTCAGCCACTTCCTCAGTAATTCATGGAATCTCAATCAGATATTATAGGAATAGTGTCACGGACCAAAAGAATGTAACACAAAAATTCTCTACTGGAAGCCGAAATATAGTGAGTGCAGATATGGAAGTGTCAGAAAACTTTTCTATGCCTAGCAAACTTGCTTCTCTCTTTCACCAAGTAGAAAACTCTAGAAACAATAATGAATTCTACATTCCAACAATCCAAGGAACTCCCTTGATCATTACAGTATCATGTAAATAATGGAGAAACTGTAAGAAATCTGTATCCTAGTGCTTTTATAGTTTTATCTTTAGACATCTCAGATGAAAAAATGTGTTCATCAAAGTTGGGTGCACAAAGTGCTTTAAGGACTTACCTAGCACCTGTTGAGCAGTCAAACGCTTCCTGGGATCCGGATCCAACATTTGTCGAACAAGACTTTTTGCACTCTCAGTAATCTGAGGCCATGGTTCCCTCTTAAAATCAAGCACTCCCCTCAAAATTGCAAGAGCAACACCCTGTTCAGTCTCTACAACAAAACAACCAGAATAACAGAAACAGCTTTCACAATCTTTTCAACCTAAATTGCAACCAATTTCCACAATCAAAACATTAAAAAAGCAAGCATAGTCAACAAGTATAGTACCTGCCCAAAATGGAGGAACCCCACATAACAAAATGTAAAGAATCACTCCTGCACTCCACACATCAACCTCTGGTCCATAGTTTCTCCTCAACACCTCCGGTGCCATATAGTACGGACTCCCCACAATCTCTGAAAATCGCTCCCCTATGTTCCCAATAAAGAAGTAAACAAAATTCATAAAGCCAAACATCCAATTCCTTCAATTAACCAAGGGCAATAGAGAAAAAAACCAACAAAAAGTCTGAAAAAAATCATTAAATGCCAATCTACAAAAAACTACCAAAATGATCAAACAATTTGTTAAACTTGATCCAACCCAAAAGCTGGCAACAAAGACGGGTCACTAGGTCCAAATAGAACCAGCTCTGATACTATGTTAAACTTGATTCAACCCCAAAACTTAAGCTAATAGGTGGATGACGCAACGTGTATATCAAGTGGTGACAGATTTCACAGACACAATTAAACAAAAAATTCTTAAACCCCAATTTCCAATTCCATCAATTACCCAAAACCCATCAACAATATGCAAGAATTATACCAGGTTTGAAGAACACAGAGAGCCCAAAATCGATGGCCTTAAGCGCCGAATGCTCCTTCTTGTTGGCAAACAAGAAATTTTCCGGCTTGAGGTCCCTATGCATGACTCCATTGTCATGGCACATCCTCACCACCTCCGCTATCGTCCTCGCCACCGTCGCCGCCGCGCGCTCGCTGTAGTGCCCTCTCGCCACTATCCTATCAAACAGCTCGCCTCCCTCGCACAGCTCCATCACCAAATGCACATTCTCGTTGTCCTCATATGTCGCCTTCAGCTTCACCACGTTCGGGTGCTCCGGCAGCTGAGACATTATCGCCACCTGGTACCCAAAAACCGAGTCAACAACTACAATAAACCATAAAGCAATTAACGAAAACAGAGCAAGTAAAGCAAGTAGACCCACCTCGCGCCTGACGTCTTCGATGTCCACAGCTGTTCTGAGCTTTCGCTTGGAGATGGATTTGCAAGCCAAAGCCTCTTTGGTCTCGCGGTCGGTGCAGAGGTAGGTGATGCCGAACTCGCCTCGGCCGAGTTCGCGACCCAGTATGTACTTGTCGCCGATCCGGGTCCGGTGACTCAGCGGGATCACGTCTTTCAGCACCCGGATCGGAGCCGGCGAGCGAATCGCCTCCTCCGAGTACGGGTTGGGTTTCCGATCCCCGGAGTTTTTCTTCCGCCGCCGGTTGGTGGTGGCGTTGCTGTTCGACTCCTCCGAGCTCTCCGGCCTCACGCAAGCGTTACAGTTCCCCATACTTTCCGTTCGACAGAAGAGCCAAAAGGGTCTCCGAATCTCTCTTTACTGTGCGGTGGTTGCGCCGGTGGGTGGTGGCGCCGGCGAGAGAAAACGCGGGTGGTCAGTAGAGAAAAATGTGGGCTTTTTGAAAAATAAAAACGTACTCATTAATCTGTTTTAAGACTTTATACTATATAAATGTTTAATAATAATTGGACTGCGTTTTGTGGGGTCTGATATTTGATCTTTAATTGGCTAATGTTGGATTATAATATTATATTGCTTTTTAATTTTAGGATTTGGCTGGGTTAATTTACCTAAATGCCCTTGTGCAACAGTCAATCATCATTCCAATTCCAGCCTGCATAGCAATTTGCACATGAAGGAATATGAGTTGGGAAAGGGTTTTATTGGGTGTGTGAGGGCACAGGGAATAGTAGTGTGGGTTTTGTGGAAGAAAAAAGAGAAATGAAATGTGAAATGGAGGGTGGTGTTGTGGACAAATGTTGTTGAAGTTGTTCACCTGTTGAGACTTGGGGTTGGAATGTTTGACCAAGGTTTCAACTCTTAAGAGAAGAATACACAAGTTTGAATATAAAAAAAACAAATATAATATCCATTCAACATATTTGACACCACCCATAAGGTCTAAAATAGGGGTGACAATTTGGATTTCAAGTCGAATTTTGTTGCTTCATGAACCGTTTTCGTCATCTTTCTTCTTTTTGGGTCCTCGATATGACTTTATGAATCTCTCTAGGCATTCTTTCTTTACTCGAGCGATCCTACAAAACAAGGTCTCTTTAAAAGATGACATCTTCGACGTTCTAATCAGTTGAATGTTCTTTCTCTAGATTTTCTTAAGATATTCTATCTTACCCCATTGGTGGTTTGCTTCTTCTCTTTTTATAGAGGATTTCCTAGAGTCTGTTTGTGGATTTTGTGGCTTTCCCTTCTTACGTATCAGCCCGCTTAGGCCTCTAGGTCTCCAGGTTGCCTCTGAGTCTGGTGGGCTTAACAATAGATCTAACGAGTCCAACAAATTTGATATAATAAATTATATTTTTTAGTATAAAATGAACAAATTTATTTTATTCGATCTAAAATTGATGGTTAATTTTTAATCAGATTGAATTTTAAATGTCTGCGAATTCAGATTTCGATTGACAAGTGTTTAATAAAAGGTGATGCAAAGAGCACCCTAAAAGGTGGCAACAACAATCTTAGACTTGGAGATAGACTTGGACATGGAATTAGGTAAATAGATTGACTGACTTGGTCCAATATACAAAAAAACACATAAAATAAACACATAATAAAACATGGCTAAGCTATCAAACAAATGCTAACTACATATCAAGCAAATTTTGCAAGCAAACTTAAAGTCAACAAATATGATGACACATTTGTGCTTTACTAAAAACTGTTTTTTTAATGTTTCTTCTCCCAACCATACATGCCTTTTTCCTTTTCAATTCCCCCCTCCTCCATAAATTACCCCATTGCTTTAACCCAAAGTCACAAAAGTCAACATGGACAGCCAATCAAAATAATTTCCCCCTAGCTCATAACTTATAATAATTTATTTTTTTGGTGAGAAATTTCACCCTTTTGTTGTTGCATAAATCTTGGTTTAGGAAACAAGAATACTAAACCAAGAGTTATTTGACATGACCAAAATATAGTAAGTGATTTAAAGAATAGAGTTGTTGTACCACATGAAAAGTTCAACTAAACTTAGGGGTATTCATGGGCGGTAAATTGCCCATAAAGTGAAAGGAGCATCCCAAATTGCCACTCAGCGAGTTGGAGTTTTTCAATCCTTGAATCACTCATAAATGATGTAGAATTGAACGGTTTGTTAATCTAACGGGGTTCGATCGGTTTGGCGGGTTAACCACAAACAACCTAATACAGTTAAGCTTCACCCATAGTCAAATGCAAATGATTAAAAAGTGAGCCTAAAATTTCATTAATTTGCATTTTCTTATTATTGAAGTTTAAGAAAATACATTTTAGAGTAGGAGTATTCCAAAATAAACCTAGGGCAAAAAAATCATTAGGGATAGATCACCCAACTTAGCTTAAAAGCCTAGTCAAGTGGTATAAACTTGATGATGAATAAAACAGCCGCTAACCTATTGGAAAAACTCTTTACTCTAATCTATTTTGATTTAAGTGCATCATAATTTACGATGGAACTCCTAAAGTAACAAAGTACAAACTTTCAATATCCAAGACAAGTAACTATACATGCTCCTATAGCAGCAACAATTTGGAAGTCTCCAAAACATCTCTTGTTTGGCGGAATTAGCATATTCTGATTCCCAGGATTTTGAACTCTCTTCAATATTTCTTTTTCACTCGGAGAAATTTTTGCATTGAATTTAGACCTAATTCACACTCGCGACGGTCCTTGAGTTTCTCTTCGCAACTAGAAATGGAGTCTCTTCCTCAGCTGCAATACCACCATTAATCTCTCCACATTCGCTTAATCGCCACCATCCACCAGGTCGCCTTAAGCACCAAATACAATCGTTGTCAGTTGTTCGTGTTATTCAGACTATGAGAGAATTCTAATGTCTTTGACTTAATTGTTTATGCGGATGGAAATGATTCTAATGCCTTTACTTTGATTATTCGTGTTGTTTTCAATTCTCAAATCAAGCATAGATGCGAAATTGAGCTTTCATATTTTGCATATATGCAAAGCATGAAAACCAAACAAGTTATCCACACGTCATTTTGATTGAACACAAAACTAAACATGGCTTAAATATAGAGAAAGAATTACCTTTCTCAATGTCTTCAATATCCTTTGAGAGGTCTTTTATTGTTGTAAGACTAAGTTCATTTTAATCTTCTATCATCTTTTAGCACTCTACCACCATTGTTAAATGTTGATTCTTAACTCACAATTGATATTGGAATGACTAATATGTCTATGGCCATATATTCTTGGAACTATTGGAAACATGATCGCAAGTTTCCAAATCATTAGAGGATTTTAAAACCTTGATCGCATGTTTCCAAATCATCTTACATGTTTATTTCAGATTTCACACTACCTTGTAAACTCGATGAATCACTACCACTACTACTAGGACCAGTAACACTAGAAGAATACAGTCCACTATACTTAATAAATGGATCAGTTAAAGCATTTTGAACAAAATTTGTAAGATCGTCACCACTTTCTAGGAAAACAAGAATCATCTTTCTAATGTGTATTGATGACGTGTTCAAAAACGTTGACATGACATATTGTGACTAGTTGTACCTCGTCGAGTGGATTAAGTTTTTCTATATCCAAAATTATTGTCTAAGAAAAAGTAAACCATTTAACCCTTAAAAAATAAAATAAAAACAATCCTATTAAGATAAGTCACTCGATTGTTGTTATGCTTTGAATTCATGAAACTGTTAGAAACTATAAAAAGGATGAGAAACGAGACATAATAGCTGTTTTCTTAACCCTTTGAATAGTTCAACAAAATTTGCAAGTCAAAATCAACTCCCACTCATATAATATTTTCCAACAAGTATTTTTTATATTTTTTGCCTATGCTGCAACTATACCATAAAAATTCTTCTGTAACTGTTACTATTATATTACTTTCAAATTGTACATGGCAAAAGTCTTATTCTATGGACATGTGTTTTATGTAAATGTTAACGTTGTATATTTACTTATTCATTTATGTGAACGTGTCAGATGTGTTTTAAAAATGTTGAGGATACTAATTAACTTTTATAAAGACATTATTGATAAATCATGCACAACTATCATTCTAAAAATGAAAGAATACATTTATTTTAGGACAACAATTCAAGTGAAATATGACACTTATTTTGAGACGAATGAAGTATCTAATATTTCGTACGTATAATGAAAACAATAATCCTATCTTATATTTCTATATCTAAATTGCTTGTATTTTTTATGTTTACTAAAAACTCTTATTTGGTCCTTGAGCTTTCTCAAATTGAATTTAAACTATAAAAGTCATTTCCATTAGTTTCTGTCCGTTTACCTATTAAGTAGTTGACGTGGAATTTAAAATATAATATTGAATAATTTTTTTTATTCAATTATTTTGCTGACGTGGCGGTCCAAATGTATTAATTGACTCACACGACCATCTCATGACCCGCTACACCAACAAATTTATTGTGCAAAATAATTTTTTAATATATTTCAAATTTCACGCAAAACCGCCTAACGAAGAAACTGACAAAAAGAACTAAAGGTAAGAAACACTTTAGGTCCATATTTGAAAGTTCAGAGATCATTATTATTTTTCAAATAATCAATAATTAAATTAAGTTTATATGTAAAAATTCAGGGACAAAATTGAAGTTTTAAAGAAATGATGAAAAGATTACTATAAGAAATTATGATCTCAATAGTTTTATTTATAATTAAATCTAATTAAAAACACCATGCACAAGAAATTCATAAAATGATAATAATATTACACACATAGAGTTTTTTTATTGTTTTTTATCAATTAAGCTACACAATATGAGGTTGCTCTACCAAAATAACCCTCCTCATACCGCAGATAACCCTCTTCATACCGCATGCAGGGAGACTTGAACCTGAGATCTCCAAGGGAATCCATATTATTACACCCATAGAGTTAAAAATAAAATTTTTGCCTTAAATATTGTAGTTTGAGGGTAAAAAGTCAAAATATTTACTCTAAACTTTCGTGTTTCGACGGTAATTTGGTCATTGAATTTTTTAAACTTAAAATAGTTTCTAAATTTTCATGTTTCGACCTAACTTGGTCCTTAATTTTGTTTAACCCAAAATAGACCATGAACTTTAAAATATTGATATGATTTAGTCCCTAAACTTGTGATATAAGCTCTGAGGGTAAAGACTATTTTGAGTTGTTATTTGAAAATCCATTGATCAAGTTGAGCCTATACATGAAACTCGAAAGTTTAGGGACAATTTTAGTTCAAAATATTTATGGACCAAATTGGACAAAAACACGATAGTTCAAAAACTATTTTAAATTTTAAAAAATTCAATAACCAAATTGGATAAAAACAAAAGTTTCATGAATCAAATTGGATATTTTACCTAAAATATGGGACAATCAACAAAATATGAGTCATGGAAAACTATGTGTACTGATTTTTGTTGTTGCAAAACGTGGCTTTATTAATGACCTCATGCCTGTCACATGCAAACCACGAACGCGTCGACACGTGTCAAGGTGTTTTATATACTGAGTCTGAGTCCAAGAACGTGCTCTCAAAGAAAAGTAGGTTAATGTAAAAGCATAGCTTGCGAGAGGCTCACAGCCTTTTCGTTCCCCAACTTGCTAGGAAAGCTACGAGAGTTGACGGCACAGCCGCCACCTCTCTCCCCGACCACCCACCCGCCGCCGCCGCCGCACGACATCACAGGTACTGATCGTCCTCGTACCTCCAACCTCTGTTCATCAATATCGTCTAAGCTCTGTTGCTTTCTCAAGCAACACCATTTGCTTTGTTTGCTGTCTGTTTGCTGTTTGTTTGCTGATTTCCGACATGGGTTTGATGGGATTTGATGTGGGTTTGGTTCAAATTGATGCTTCATTGTGTTTTCATGCTCCAAGTTTGGATTTTTTTGTTGATTCTCTCTGTGAGCACCATTGTTTCACAGGTTACCATTTTGGGTTTTTATTGGTTTGTGATCCTGCATTTTTTTGGGTTTTGCTAAATTTTCTGGTTGGTTAAGTTTTTATGTAGATGGGTCTCTTTTGATTTGCGGTTATTGTGGATTCATTTTCCTGAAAGTTCAAAACTTTAGTCATTTTCTGGTGATGATTGTTGTGAAGAGTTCTCTTGTTTTCAATTGCATTGTACAATGAGTGCTGACTATTGGGCATTTTTGAAAATTCACATTTTCTCTTACAAATTGATTTGCTGCTGATTTTAGTAACTATTTGGTTGATTAGGGTTTGATCTGATAACATGTTATTTGTTGAATTTCTACTAATAACAAATTTCAACGTATTGATCCCAAAACTGACCTAAAATTTGCAGAATCCTGACCCTTGATGCTATTTACTGCCTAAATTGTCAAAGTCTCTCTTTGTACATTGCATCAAAATTTTGAAAGAGTTAGTTCTCCAATGGGCATTTGCTACATCCATTTCTGCAAGATCAACTACATTATTAGTTTCTTTGGTGTTGATGTATAGATTTTGTATTCAACTTGTTTCCCTGGACACAAGCAAAGTATTCTAAATCTTCTTATTGCAGTAATTGCATTCTATATTATATATTGCAACTGATACGCATCACGTATATCTGAAACAATAATGTGGTCGGCGTGGCTTTGATGGGTTTTATTGAGTTTTAAGCAACTAGGTTTTCCTCAATTTCTCAAATTGTTCTGTTCTTATCAAGAATTGTCCTAATTAATGTTATTATAATCTAAAATATGTAATTATATTATAGGCTGTACCAGCAGGCAATTAAAACTTGTAATATGTAACATCTGCCTTCCTGTTAATATTTATGTGATTTTGGCTATGGTCCATTGGGCATCTTTTTTAACTAGACTTTGCCTTAACTTGCACAATGCTCGGGCCTCCAGAGATGGCAGTAGTGCACTATGAATGTCATTTACTAACTATTTAGGTTTTTTTTTGTTAATCTTCGTTTGTAGGTGTAATAGTATTTGCTAAAAATGGCAAATATGTTACGAACAAAGCAGATTGGTACGTTTTCCAACAGTGCTCGGTCTTTTTTTATAAGTGGAACGCGATGTGGAGCAGATGGAAGCTCATGCAGTTGCTCTGAAGATGAGACTTGTGTTTCAAGAAGGCAGCACTCCAGAAGTGACATACTTGCAAAAAAGTCATCCACCATTGTATCTCAAGTAGGAGCCTTTATTACGGGAGATGCAGGGAAATTGGTGGGCTCTCGCAAAGGTGAGATTGTTGCCCATCCAACTTCTATACAACAAATTGCATCTGTCCCGGCTTCTCGAGGGATTAAAGATTCTGTTAGTTATGCTAATGTTGATGCTGTACAAAAGGATGGGGTGCACACATCTACTCATATTGGTGACCAATTTCTCAAGGCAGGTATTGCAGTTGTGAGTTTTTTGAATGATGTACAGAATTGTAGGATTTCTACGCCAGATGGGGGTGGAATACTGCCTAAGAGTTGTATGGTTGATCCTACCAGGCCTGTCTCTAGTATCAAACCTTCAACCGTGAGGCCCAGAGGGGACAATGTAAATAAAGTTCATCCAAAATCATCTTCAAATGTAGCAGCTGCATCAAGTTCTACAAATTACTATCATGGTAAAAAGAGTAAAGGTGATAAATCTAGCTTTGTTAAAGGATTAAAGCACGCTTCAAGCACTGGGGCTCGGAATTTAGGTCAAACTGATGACATTTCTTCAGATACTGATGATAAGAGGAAGATTTTACCACAGAGATTGAACGCTAATTCAGACTGTTGTGCATCCAATTTAAATGCCAGTGTTCGAACTTCAGAGACGAAGTTTGGGAATCACATCGCAGAGGGTTTAAACAGACCCCCAAGGGACATGAAAATGCATGCAGGAAGTACTCCTGTTTCTCGGCAGTTTGCAAGTGGGCATGTGGTAGAACGTGTTTCTCAGATACTGCGACAGCTAAGATGGGGTCCTGCAGCAGAAAAGGCTCTTGGAAATCTTAACTTTTCAATGGATGCTTATCAAGCCAATCAAATTTTGAAGCAGCTTCAAGACCATTCTGTTGCTCTCAGTTTCTTCTATTGGTTGAAACGGCAAGGTGGGTTCAAGCATGATGGACATACTTACACCACCATGGTTGGCATTCTTGGCCGTGCCAAGCAGTTTGGTACAATAAAGAAATTGCTTGATCAGATGGTCATGGATGGATGCCAGCCAAATGTTGTGACTTACAACCGTTTGATTCATAGCTATGGCCGTGCAAACTATTTGAATGAAGCACTAAATGTGTTCAATAAGATGCAGGAAGCTGGGTGTGAACCTGACCGTGTGACCTATTGCACGCTAATTGATATCCATGCAAAAGCTGGGTTTCTTGATGTGGCAATGTTCATGTACCGAAAGATGCAGGAAGCTGGGCTTTCTCCTGATACATTTACTTACAGTGTCATGATCAACTGCCTTGGGAAAGCTGGGAATTTGACTGCTGCGCACAAGCTATTCTGTGAGATGATTGACCAGGGTTGTGTTCCTAATTTAGTCACTTACAATATCATGATTGCTTTGCAAGCCAAGGCAAGAAATTATCAAACTGCATTAGACCTCTACCGTGATATGCAAAATGCAGGTTTTGAACCTGATAAGGTGACCTACAGCATTGTAATGGAGGTTCTTGGACATTGCGGGTATCTCGAGGAAGCAGAAGCTGTTTTTGTTGAGATGAAACAGAAGAATTGGGTGCCGGATGAGCCTGTTTATGGTCTTTTAGTAGATTTGTGGGGTAAAGCAGGTAATGTTGAAAAGGCTTGGGGATGGTATCAAGCCATGCTCCATGCAGGTTTGCGCCCTAATGTCCCCACTTGTAACTCCTTGCTCAGTGCTTTTCTTAGGGTGCATCAACTGTCTGATGCATACAACCTGCTCCAGAGCATGCTGGTCTTGGGTCTGCACCCTTCTCTACAAACTTATACATTGCTCCTCAGTTGCTGTACAGAAGCACGTTCCCCATATGACATGGGGTTTTGTTGTGAGCTCATGGCAGTAACAGGCCACCCTGCACATGCCTTCCTACTTTCCATGCCAGCATCAGGACCTGATGGTCGAAATGTGCGCGATCACGTGTGCAAATTTCTGGATATGATGCACAGTGAGGATAGAGAAAGTAAGAGGGGACTTGTAGATGCAGTAGTCGATTTTCTTCACAAATCTGGTCTCAAGGAAGAAGCTGGATCTGTTTGGGAAGTGGCTGCGCAAAAGAATGTGTACCCGGATGCTGTTAAAGAGAAAAGTTCCTGTTATTGGCTCATTAATCTGCATGTTATGTCAGATGGCACAGCTGTGACAGCGCTGTCAAGGACACTCGCTTGGTTTCGGCAACAGATGCTGATGTCGGGAGTTGGCCCAAGCCGGATTGATATTGTGACTGGATGGGGACGGCGAAGCAGGGTGACGGGATCTTCTATGGTGAGGCAGGCAGTTCAGGAACTACTCAACATGTTTAGTTTTCCATTTTTTACCGAGAATGGCAATTCTGGATGCTTCGTGGGATGTGGAGAACCTCTCAATAGATGGTTGCTCCAGTCCTATGTTGAGAGGATGCATTTACTTTAGCCGATGTATTTGCATTAGCGCAGATACAATTTTGTTGCGGGAAATAGGAATTTGGTTTCCTTTGCATTGTATGTATCTATGACCTTTCTTTGTGATTTTGTCTTTTCAGTTTAATGAGAACAGCAGAACATTTTCAAGTGTTGAATCTAGCTAGAGTTTTGAATGGCTGTTTGTTCTTAAACTACAGCTTTAGTGATGAAATTAGTGTATATATTGAGTGTTTTTATATCTAATCTGTGAATGGATAATAGTGATTGCTTTCATTTGTGAATGGTATAATGATTTCTGTGTATCTGCTTCTTTCATAAAGTGATGTAATTGCATTGCACATGTTGAGAGGTGATTATGTTTTTACCCATTTTTTTCGGTCTATACTATGAGGTCGCAAACTTGCAGTTGACACCTTTAAGCCGTTTTATCACACACAGACTAATCCTAATTCGATGATAAGTCATAGTTAAAATTCATCTCTCTCCCTGAGGTGCGTTGATTTTACCCTTTTTTTATCAGGAAAAAATTCTTCTTCTTTGTTTGGATGCCAAAGTTTTCATAGTTTGGGGCAATGGAAAACATAGATTTCCAACCCTTACAAACACTAGAAATGTCGAATATAAGGCCATGAAAGCAAATAAATTTCTAAAGTTATAATTTTCAACATGAGTGTCCAACATAAAACTTGTTGAAGTAAGAAAATAACGATTCAATTTTGAGAGCAACTAACATGTATCTAAAGTTACATGAAACCATAGTTACCCTTTTTATAAAGAGAAACATTTTTTTGTCACTTTTGGGATAAATATTTAGGTCCAACATGTAAGTTTAATCTTGTTCATTCAATCACTTTGAAGAAATCTCGGGAATTTTTAACTGGCTTGTGTTAGACAATGAGGAAGTGACCAAGACATGTTGGGTCAAGCGGTTGATGCGCTTTGGATTTCCTTCGAGGTCTCAGGTTCGAGCCTCCTTACTGATGGTATGGGATGAGATTTATGGGTTTAAAAGAGAACTAACAACTAACAAGGTGACGCCCCCATTAAGGGGTGAGAAACACAGGCCTCGTAGGCCTGTTTGTCCCGTTGCTTATCAAAAAAAGACAATGAGGAAGTAAATTAAATGTTTCTTAAAATATAGGATGACGAGTGTGAACGAAGTGAGACTAATCACTTACAATTGAAAATAGAGATAAATAAAGTGAAATTTTTTTTGTCCATGGTATAAACTGATATGTGCAGTTTTGTCACGACAAACTGACTTTCATTTTTTTTATCAACAAGCATACTACAACACCGAGGCTCGAACCCGAGATCTCAAGGGGACCAAGTACCTTAAGCCACTTGCCCTGATGATCGAAGGTACGACAAACTGACTTTCATCCAAAAGAAGAAAATTTCTTGGATTGATCTTGTCGCGACAAACTGATTTTTGTCGTGATGATGATAAGTTGTTGGATTGAAAGTTTTCAGGCTTTGCCGCGACAAGCTTGCCCTTTGCCACTACAAAAGAGGCCGCTTTACTCAACCAAACACTCAAAATCAATATTAAACACATTTCATGTCTCTCTTGTATAATTGACAAAAGTTCAAGTAAATATTACCAAAGTTCAACCAACATAAGCAAATGAACAATGACTTTTCTCCCACAAAGGGATTTTGTTCATTGTCATTCGCTCGACATGTGACTCCTATTAAAAGCAGCTAACTCCAATTATATATTCTTGAAAAATATCTTGATGTTTCTTGAAACCGTGACGAATCTTATTTTTTTCATCCAATCTTTGGAATTCATAGTTGCACCATTCATTTGAGAATTGACCAAACACTCTTGCAAATGCAGGCGGGGTGTTTCGCGCCCACAAATTCATTGGGACGGGTACGAATGTTAATCAATGATATAACTTCACCAAATTGATCATAATTGAATTTTTTTTCTCTAATAATAAATAGTAAAAAATAAAATAAATAATAAGTAATAATATTGTTTGGTTTGGTTTTGGACTCTTGTTTGGTGCTTAAAGCTTACTTCACAAATCTCTATCTAACTCTATGAAGTTCCCTAATTTTCAATCCATTTTCCTCAACCTTTTGATGGGTAGTAGGTGTCTGTGTCTCACAGACATTGAACCACAACACAACACCACCTCTCTCTAACCTCTTCTAGATTTCGCCGCCGATCCCTTTTCCGGCGTCCCAATCCGGCCACCAACTCCCCTCTCTCCGTCTGCATGCATCTACACAACCCAGTTTCCACAAGTCTCAATTCAATTCATGGGTCACAACAAGAAGCGAAACCTCGCTCCTCGCTCAAATCAATCTCCGGCATGCGCCGCCGGATTGACCAATGGCGATAACCCTAACCACCACCAGAGTAAGATCGTCGACCCGCCGCCGTGCGATGAATCGGCGCCGGCGATTAAGCTGGAGTGCGAGAGGGCTTTAACGGCGCTCCGGCGAGGGAACCACACCAAGGCGCTGAGACTGATGAAGGAGTCTTGCTCGCGGCTCGACGGCTCCGCCCCGATTCCTCGGATTCCAGGGACTGTGTGCGTCAAGGTCGCGGCGATCATTGACGACCCTAACGCGAAGAATCGTCATTTGAGGAATGCCATTGAATCGGCGCGGCGAGCTGTGGAGCTGTCGCCGAATTCGATCGAGTTCGCGCATTTCTACGCCAATTTGCTGTACGAAGCGGCAAATGATGGAAAAGAGTATGAGGAAGTTGTGCAGGAGTGTGAGCGGGCGCTGGCGATCGAAAACCCGGTGGACCCCGGTAAGGAGAGCTTGCAGGATGAGAGAGAGCAGAAACTGGCCACTACCGAGGCCCGGATCGGGCACGTGCAGAATGAGCTGAGGCAGCTAATCCAGAAGTCCAACATTGCTTCCATATCGAATTGGATGAAGAATTTGGGGAATGGGGAGGAGAAGTTTCGATTGATTCCGATAAGGAGGGTTACTGAGGATCCAATGGAGGTTAGGTTAGTTCAAGCTAGAAGACCGAATGAGATCAAGAAGGCAACAAAGACGCCCGAAGAGCGGAGGAAGGAGATTGAAGTTCGGGTGGCTGCTGCTAGGTTGTTGCAGCACAAGTCTGAGGTACCCCAATTACAGAATGAGGGAGATAGGGTTGACAGGGCTGTGGATTTGTCGTCGGGATCTGGTCAGAGAACAGGTGAGCGGAGGAAGAATGGGAATATGCGTAAAAATGGGTCCTCTGCGGAAAGAAAGGATTGGGTCCGGTCATATTGGAATTCAATGAGCATGGATAAGAAAAAGGAACTGCTCAGAGTTAGGATTAGTGATCTGAAGGCTCATTTTGCATTGTCAAAGGATGGTTTGGCAAATGAGGTTTTATCGGAGGCAATATCTTATGCTGAGGCTGATAAAAAGTGGAAGTTCTGGGTTTGCTGCAAATGCAATGAAAAATTTCCTGATTCAGAATCTCATATGAACCATGTTGTCCAGGAGCACATGACAAACCTCCCGCCCAAAATGCAGTCAATTTTGCCCCAAAACGTTGAGACTGAGTGGGCTGACATGCTTCTTAATTATTCTTGGAAACCACTGGATGTCTCCGCTGCAGCTAAGATGCTTGGGAATCAATCAAAAGGCCAAGATTCTGACCTTGTGGAGGATTTTTACTCAGGGAACCACACTGAAGACTGTGATGACTGCTTCAAAGATGCATGGGATTCTTCCCCTGAAAAGGGTAATTGTGGGGATCAGGACCAGTGCAACGGTTTTAACATAGAGAGCAATGAACATGATAGGAATACCAACATTGAGTGCAGAGAATGTGATGGAAACCAGGGGCCTTTGAGGTGTTCTCTTTCTGATAGCTGGCCGATTTCTGATGACTCTGAGTGTGGTAAGCTCCTTGAAAGAATTCATGCTGCATTTGAGGTGCTGATTAAACACAAATATCTTGCTATGAGTCATCTTAACAAGGTCATACAGTATACTGTGGATGAGCTACAAGGACTTGCTTCAGGTTCTCAGCTTCTGAACCATGGTGTGGACCAAACACCCATATGCATCTGCTTTCTAGGAGTTTCCCAGCTTAAGAAGATACTCAAATTCTTGCAGGATATATCTCATTCCTGCGGCTTAGGTCGATATCCTGATAAAAATAGTAGTCCTGTAGACGACGTGAACAACAGTCAAGAAACCGAGTTCAAGGAGAAGATTGTTCTTAATGGAGATGCATCATGTCTTATTCTTGATGATGGCATATTGCCATCGGAATGTGCTCCTGGCGCATATCATGACGCTCCCATCAATGATACTATGGCAGCAACATCTGGCCATGAAAATGATATTCTGCTTGATGCCGATGCTTTGCTATCCTGGATATTCACCGGTCCCACAAGTGCGGAACAGCTGACACTGTGGATGCGTAAGAAAGAAGAGAAGACACATCAAGGAATGGAAATTCTCCAAACACTTGAGAAGGAATTTTTCCAACTGCAGAGCCTCTGTGAGAGAAAATGTGAACATTTGAGCTACGAGGAAGCAGTGCAGGCAGTGGAGGATCTCTGTCTCGAAGAAGGTAAGAAGAGGGAGACTGTCACAGAAGTTGTCCACCGAAGCTACGAATCAATCCTAAAGAAGCGCAGGGAAGAGCTTATTGAGAGCGAAAATGATATGTTCATTAGCAGTAGTAGGTTTGAGTCAGATGCTATATCGAATATTCTAAAAGAAGCAGAAGCTCTAAATGTCAATCAATTTGGGTATGAGGAAACTTATGCTGGTATGAATTCTCAGTTATGTGACTTGGAATCTGAAGATGATGATTGGAGAAGCAAGGACTATTTGCATCAAGTGGATACTTGCATTGAAGTGGCAATTCAGAGGCAGAAAGAACAGTTGGCTGTTGAGGTTGGTTAGTCAGTATTAGATTCTCTTAATGAAGCCACTGTGTCTGATTAATAATATTACCATAAGAAAGATAATGATGTCAATGCTTTAAGCTCATATAATACTTATTTGGTTTGCAGCTAAGCAAAATTGATGCGAGAATAATGCGGAGTGTTACTGGGATGCAGCAACTGGAACTTAAGCTTGAGCCTGTTGCTGCCTATGATTATCGGTCAATACTGTTGCCTCTAGTGAAGTCATATTTAAGGGTGTGTATTGAATTTATTATAGTTGTTTTATACTCATCACCTTTTTCCGAACATTACTTCAGGTTTATCTTGTGTATATCTCTTTCAGGCACACTTGGAAGATCTGGCTGAGAGAGATGCCACAGAGAAGTCTGATGCTGCAAGAGAAGCATTTTTAGCTGAACTTGCACTTGATTCTAAGAAGGGTGCTAAAGGAGGAAGTGATAGTTCTAGACATTCAATGGAGAAGACAAAGGATAAGAAAAAGAGCAAAGAGTACAGGAAAACCAAGGATTCAAAGGTTTCAGTCTGTAGTATGTTTTATTTATTTATATAAAATGCTAGTAAGCTTTCTATAATTATTGATGTAGATCTAATACTTATATTCCTCGCAGGCTACTGGTGGTAATGAACAGCACATGCTCCGTCATGAAAATCCAGAGTTGGTGTAAGTAGCTCTTCCACTTGCTTCTCTTTTCAAAGTACTAGTGCTGATTTTATTCTCTTTCTAATGTATTTGTTTGATCTGTGGCTTGAAGCAGTTCCTTCACAGTTGCATCTGATGGTGACCATCCAGAATCTGAGATTGTTGTTTCTATGAATGCTGATGACTTAAAACAACAGGAAGAGGAATTCAGACGCAAAATTGAGCTTGAGGAAGAGGAGAGAAAGCTTGAAGAAACTTTGGAATACCAAAGACGAATTGAGAATGAGGCAAAACAGAAGCACCTTGCTGAGCAACATAAAAAATCAACTCGAACATTTCCAGGGAGGGAAGCTGAGGGGTTACATGATGTTAACCTTGAGACTGGTGTTCACGATCAAAACATAAATGAGCATGTACTACCTCGTGAGCAGGTAAGCATCCTTGTTGGAGGACATCTGGTAAATGAATGAGAATTTCATTTTTTTTCCTTAAATCTCCAATCTTGCCTCCCTTCTGCCTGGGAATTGTGAAAATGTTGAGTTAGATACCAGAGAACATTCAGATTGATAGTATGCTGTCTTTTTAATATGGAATATTGCATGAAACCATATAAACTTGGGTATTTGACAGGAGCCTCTGTTGCAGAGAAATGGGTTTTCTAACACTTCAGAAGCCATGGTTTTGAACACTACGAATGTAATGATGCCTATAACCTGTACGACTAGTACCCATAAAATCAATAGTACACGTCTGGCAAATGCTAAACAAGGTTAGTATTCACATAGCTTTTCCTGGATGATTTTTGGCTGGATTGGAATATATGTACATGTTTCCGTCATTTTTTTTTCCTTCTTGTGCAGGTCTTTCTAATGGGACAATTTCACTTGATGGTCCTTTGCCTTCCGACCGGAGGACAGGGAGGAAAGGTAAACGGCCAAAGAGTTCCGCCAAATTACTTGATGGGAATTATCAAGAGGTATCATCAGAAAAGGAGAATCTTGAAGCTGGGAGACTACAGATTGAGGGTTGCTTTAAGGATCAAGTTAAATCTCATGACCCTCTCTTTAAAAGCAGTGGTGAGTTATATAGTCTTACAACGACTAGGATTTTTTGTATTCTCAAAATAGGCATATGGAGAGTTTTCCTGTTTACTGTACTGTATCACTGTCATCATATGACTTGTCTTACTTTGTTCTTATTTTTACTAGTAGCATACATTGTTGTGCTACCCAATCTTTTTGCCAATGCAAAAGATGCTCATGTACTATTATTGGTTTTGAATCTTTGATATGATTCAGTAGTTATTGAGTTGGCTTCATTGGCATGACTTAGTGAACTTTCATTTGGTGTATCTTAAAATTTATGGCTTTTCAGGTTTTAATTCCAGCAATCTTGGGATATTATCTCCCCTTCCCTTTCTTCGGTTATTAATTTTTGAAGTTTTTTAACAGGATGTGAATTTTATTTTGGATTTTCTGGAATATGATACTAATATGTTCATGGATTGATTTTCATGAAATTCAGTTAGTCCTTCTGGAGATAGTGGAACAAAAACATTGAGACAATTACAAGCAGAGGAGGATGATGAAGAAAGGTTCCAAGCTGATCTAAAACAAGCAGTACGCCAAAGCCTTGGTAAATATTTTTTTATCCATTATTTCTTCTATAGTTAGGATCATTTAACATGGGTGTTAAATTAATTTATTCTTATATCACTTTGCTAAAGTAGCTTGGGCAGCATAATGTGGATGGATTCTATGAGATTTAGATTAATAATCTTGTGATCTATATACTTGCCATAATAGAGTAGAATATTCATTATGGAATCACTTCATATTTTCTTTTGCTTAGAGCTGTCATACCTCTCACTCATATAGCACGTGATAGATTTCAAGTGATGCTGTGATAATTTGATCCGCCTGATGTTTTTGCTGGCATATTCACATAAGATAATTTTAAGTTACATGCTATATATGACTTTGATAATCTGATTCTGAATGAATTTGAATGCCAAGCAACAAAAGATGTTATATCTTTCTCTGATGCTTGGTGGAAGCATGGGTTTTTCCTTACTAGTAGCATGAATTATCTGTCCAGTGTTCAGTATAAATGATAGGATATTATTGGTTAAACAATTAGCAATCCATCATCAATAATATGAAATTTGTTGGCTTTGGTTGCAAAGTTTTTCAAGATTTATCCCTTTACTGTGTCAGGATGCATCCTAACAAATGAAGTAGTTTGTATAATATTTTGTTGAGGTTGATTATATTAGCTAAATGTCGTATGAATTCTTTTTTAGTGTAAATGTAGCAATTGTAAGAGATTTAATTAACAGATTATGAATTCCCTGTTCGCATTCATCATAGTTATAGCTTTTGTGCTGGTAATACCAGGATGACCATACTGCAAAAACTTTAAATTTATGAACCTATGAGATAAACGCTTACATAATGCATTTTTGCAATATTTTTGTAGAATACTTCTTGTTTCCATACAAAGCAGATATCTCTGGAGATGATAAGGTTCTCCAAATGTGTCTGTTTGGGTAAATATAAATAATTAAAGAAATATTAAAGGATAAGAGAATGTCTTTAAGGAATATGCCTTCGCAAGATAGGATCAGGGGAATGTAAGAAATTTATACTAGGATTGAAATCATGTACCTCTGGGGAATCTTATGCCTTCTTAATTAGGGCGTCACCAAAATTTTAAAAAGAACAGGGTTGATTCAAATGGTAGAACATGTAAGTTGAGAGTATAGTGTGTCACTTGGAAAGAGTACCCTTGAATGTCTAACTTCCAGGATTCCATATCTAATTAGCCACAGAAGCTGTTGTGTTTTTGAGGCATCACTTAATTCAACCAATGTCAGGAAGATCAAATGCCAAAGCTTTTGTAGAACAGAACAATGCAATGGGAATGTTCTGTATCTCTTTGCTTTACTTTTCAGCATTTAAGACATGCTAATAAAGGGATTTCTGCCATTTTTGTTACCGTAAATGAAGAGAGGATTTTTGCCTTCTTGACATATTTCTATGGTAATATGCACTTGATGTCCAAAGAAAAGTACACTTAGGACCTTAGGTAGCTTGTGACTTTATAAATATACATCTATTTTTAGTATCCCAAAACACCTTGAACAGTGATTTAACTTTTAGACTTCTGAGTTCTGATCCTCCTAGCCATGCCATCTTTCAAGAACAATCATGCGGATTTGGATGTATATTACTATGGTTTATTGAGTACTAACTACTGCTGAACTCAAATCATATTTTGATTAATTTTATTTCCAGATAATTCCTTGAAACCTTTTCTCGACTCCATCCCTGGTCTGATATATGTATATAAATTTTTTATTAGGAAGTCTGATACTGACGTGCTCTTTTGATTATGACGATAATTAGTCCTTTGGTTCTCTGTTCCGAACATTGAGTGTTATTTATTTGCAAGGTAAAAACCAATGTGGTAATAAAGATTATAGTGGTTTTTGGTACATTGCTAGGGAAGACAGGGATGATTTATGGGATTGGCTGCAGGATCGGTTCAAGGATGGATTTTGATGGATGGTTTCTTGACAAATCCAACAAATTACCATCCCAGAGCATGATCCTAGTCCCTAGATCTGTCTATAGCTGGATCGGATAAATAAGCAAAAGCATTATGTTTGGAGAAGATGCAATGATATTTATTTGGAAGGGTGTGAGTGATTGAACTATGTTAGTTGCCTTCTTTTTATTTTATATTTTTCTGTATTTAGAATGAGGTTGAACTAGATGAGGAGTGGAGATCTTAATAGGAGGATCTGTTGCGTGCATATATCATATTTACCAGGATCTTGATTGTTTGGTTTGGTATTCCTGTCCCACAAAACAGCCTTTACATGTTTTCTAATTTGTGACTCTACATTCGTTTTCTCAGATACCTTCCAATCTCATCAGAAGTTTCCTTCACTTTCAAGTTCAAGGATGCCACATCAGAAATATATGGAATCGGTTGATTTTGGTGTTTCACTAAATCAAGTCACGGTTGAAAATGTGAGCGTAGATGATATGTTTGGTACAGGGCTGAAGAATGAAGTTGGTGAATATAATTGCTTTCTAAATGTTATCATTCAGGTAGGTTTCACACAATGAGTATATTGTCCCTTCCACGAGCTTTATTTGGTTACCTTATACATAATTTAAATTCACCATCTGTGGTCTGAAACTTTTATTTTTTTATCCAGTCCTTGTGGCACTTGAGACGTTTCCGGGATGAGTTCCTGAGGAGTTCGAGATCAGTTCACATTCATGTCGGAGAGCCATGCGTTGTCTGTGCACTATATGATATTTTTACTGCCATGTGTATTGCATCTACTGATACAAGAAAAGAACCAGTTGCCCCCACATCTCTGAGAATAGCCCTTAGTAATCTGTATCCAGATAGTAATTTTTTCCAGGAGGTAATCATGTAGTACTGTGTTTGGTACTATTATTCAGCATTTTCTTTTCGAAACATTTGACTTGATTGTTATTCAAGTACCGAGTTCATGAAATATCAGAACTAAATAGTAGTAATTGACAGGCTCAGATGAATGATGCTTCTGAAGTATTGGCGGTTATATTTGACTGTCTTCATCGGTCATTTACCCCCGGTTTAAGTGTCTCTGATACTGAATCTCTGGAAAGCAATTGCCTAGGGTCATGGGATTGTGCAAACAATGCTTGTATTGCTCATTCTCTCTTTGGGATGGATATTTTTGAACGAATGAATTGTTATAGTTGCGGTCTTGAGTCAAGACATTTGAAGTACACTTCCTTTTTCCATAATATCAATGCCAGTGCTCTTCGGACGATGAAGGTATGTTCATAGTAGGATGGCTTCCTGTATAGTTGCTTACTCGCATATTATTTTAATTTCACGAGGTCATGACGTTGTGTTAGATTTTTCCACTGTCACTCGTCTGATTTTCTTCTCCCTATAGGTTATGTGTGCAGAAAGCTCATTTGATGAGCTTTTAAATGTTGTAGAAAGGAACCACCAATTAGCCTGTGATCCAGAGGCTGGTGGCTGTGGGAAGCTCAACTACATCCATCACATTCTCTCCACTCCGCCACATGTGTTTACAACAGGTGATTCAAGTCATCAGAATTTTTTTTCATTGATGATGATCCAGTTGCAGCTGTATACTCACACTAATGCTTACCTTTGGGTCTTGCAGTTCTTGGTTGGCAGAATACATGTGAGAGTGCTGAAGACATATCAGCAACATTGGCAGCTCTTAATACTGAAATAGATATAAGTGTCCTCTATCGTGGCTTGGATCCAAAAAACACACATAGCTTGGTTTCAGTGGTATGTGTCTTGGTGACTACAAAAAGCTCTATGTTAACATATTTTATATCTTAATTTTTTGTAGCTGCAACTTTTCCAAGAAAAATCAATTCTAATGTCAAGAATACCATATACAAATGATAGCTTAAAACTACGATTCACAAATGTAAGTTGAAGCCAATGAATGTTGTGGTTTCTTTGTGGACTGAGATGGGAGGGAAAGAGGAAGACATCTAACTTGTAAATGCCAGGGGAAAGGTATCGGAGGCAATCTATTGACCTCCTACCTCCTCAAGCCAATCAAAAGGGTAAGGGTCAACTAGAGAAAAACCATTTATTCAGAGAGCAGGGAGTCTCAGCCATGACTCAAATAAATTGGATTTGGGTAGACACAGTGCGAACAAATTCATTGGGGAGAGTACGGTGATAGTTAATGACGTGGCATCCTCTCATTAACTTGTTTGAGTCTCAACCTTCAATAAGTTGGCTGAGATTCTTTTTTCTCTTATTTAGAGTCATTAATCTATTAGTGAACATTGCTTGAAAAAAACACTCTTGTCTTCTACAAAATTAAGTAACATGTTATTTGGTATGGAAGTATATATTTGTCTGAAATATTCCATTAGTGGATATAGTGAATATTTAGTTATGTGCAGGTTATCTGACTTCGTCTCATAAACTTCACTATCCATCAGTTAGTTAACTGAGGGACCTGAAATGTTTTGAAAGAGTGTTTATCTGAAAATGAGAAGATAAATATAGTTAATTTTGCTTCAGTATTGATTGGTTGTAGTTCAATAGCTTGGGAAGTAAGCTCTGGAATGATGGATTAGCGCTTATAAAAAAAAAAAAAGAATGATGGATTAGCATCCAATCCAGTCTTTTTTCATGAATGCTTGAAGTGGCTGTTGTTAGGTAGGATCTGGGGACTGGTTTGGGTAGGGGTCCTCTTTCCCATGGTGCGGACCACTGAGAAATCACACTTTTTATTCATTGCTGCAAGGACCTCATCCCAAACCCTGGCCATCAAATAAAGTAATATCTCTCAACACCTTATGTATAACTAATTACCCACCAAAATGCTTTGTTTGGTATAGACTGCTGTAATTATCCTAAAAACAAAGTTATGGAGGTCATTGATACAGATTGAGGAAAAACCAGAGTGTGTGCCCTAACTGAACAATGCGAGGATGAGGAACCCTCATATTGCGCCTTGCCCCACTTCCTAACGGGTTTTATTTTTCTATACCAATGCTTGTTCTATCCCTGCTTATTTTGCTCCAGCCTCCAGCCTCCAGCCTCATTTTGGGGTGGGACAAGTTAGAGCTCCTATGGGTTGGGTCAAATGGCCAACCATAACTATTGTTCTACAAGTATATAAATGCATGATGTTGGATTGACTTTAGTTAGATATCTCAGTGATAATGTCCTCATCTGTTTTAATTCTCCGTGCTCCCAGGTTTGCTACTATGGGCAACATTATCATTGCTTCGCTTATAGTCATGATCATGAACAATGGATCATGTATGATGATAAAACTGTCAAGGTAAGCTTTATTATCTGCTGCAATTTATGACATTTTACTGCCCTTCATTTTAGAGTCTCAATTATTATTATTATTGTTTTTTAAATTTCTAGGTTGTTGGTGGCTGGGCTGAGGTTCTCACGATGTGTGAAAGAGGGCATTTGCAACCTCAGGTTCTCTTCTTTGAAGCTGTAAACTAGTTTTTGGTGAACTTGATGAAATATTTGCTTACACCAGAGCATTAGATTTAAATGGCTTGAAATTCAGTCGGTGGTGAGGCGTTGTTCATTTACTGTGATGCATTACTGCTTTAACTTCTGCAGTTCAGACACAGCTAAACTCGAGATATTGGTTTCAGAAAAAAAAAAGAATTTTTTTTTATAGAGGAGAGAAGTTGAGAAATTTTGATGTGAAATCTAGGGAATGTGATATAAGTCTGAGATTTTTGTAGAGGCAAGGAGGGAGTTTGATAGTAGAAATAGGTTTATTTATTTAAAGTGATTGAAAAAGTGCAGTTTCTGGTCTTGTTACTGAATACTGTATCTCAGCATAATAGGGGAACTTGTATGAAATTTTGCCGTATTTGGTTGGACCCTTGCAATAAAGTGGTTTGGTTTAGAGAAAGAACGAGTAATTTAGCAGGTTGGCTGGCTGGGTGGCGATGAATGAATGATTGAGTGATGGGCGGTTGGCTTGTCGTAAAGGCATAAAGTTGTAATAGGGGAATTTTAGTGTTATTGTTAGATACATGAGAACTTCTACTTATCAATGATGTTTTCTCCTTAATTTAAAGAGGTTCTGTACAGATGGTATTGAAGTGCATGCATGCAGTATAGTAAATTTTGGAGCTTGAATGCCAGGCTTTTACTCTTTTCCAGCATATATTTTTATTAATTGTAAATGCATTCACAGTGTTACATATTTCATGTTTGCACTAGCAATGCTGATGGAGGAAGCATTCTCAACACGGGGGAAATATTCTCTTCGGACATAGCAAAAAAGCAAAGTTGAAATTATCTATGTATGATATACCAAACTTTTGACTACCTCCCAGAGATGGGGGTACTCCAACAAGATCAATTCCAACTATCGCGAACCTGTATTAGCAACAACAGACGAAGAAGAGAGTGGAGGATAAGACTTCGCGGCACATTTTCGTTTTTGAGAAGTACAAACAATCAACAATTTAACAACCTGAAGAGAAACACACCCGACCGAACAGACGCAGACGCTTGCCCTGTTTTTTCTCCTCCATCGTTGCAAGACCATCCAAATAACACTACATACCGCCAGTAATGGCCACGATGGCAACATCAATCAGAAAGTGGCTTAAAGCAAGACGAGACAGGGAAACTTCAGACTTACGCCTATAACTGATATGTTTAGCACTCACCGGCCAGAGGGAGAAAAATTTAGCTGAGATAGAGGCAACCCCAGAGCCCGCAGGATGAGTGTCGTCTGGATAACTATATCCCCAGTCACGGAGACGTCACAACCATCAGAGCACTGAACAAACAACAATTGATTTTTCCAATACTTTGTCGCTTTATCTAACTCTAAAATAATGATCTCACCACGAGACCTAAAATACACCTAACCCACTTTGTCCTTGGGGAAGAGACAATACAAATGTCGAAATAGAAAATAAGACAAAATGATGTCATTGGCGAAGAAAAAGTTTTGAAAACAGGTAAGAACATTTTGAGAATTCGGCATCAGCTGGGAAGGAGCCATGCGGTAGAAATTAAGAGCTTCCAGCACGAATAAAGAAGGAAGAATCTTTAAGCCATGGTGAAACATCTTCGAATACACATACACATATCCGGCTAAGGGGAAATCAAATTGAGTACCTCAACTAGATGGAATAAACACCTTCATTTGAGGTGCCATCAACTAGGAGGAACAATGACGCAAGAAAGCGCTGTCAATAGCCATTCGAGCAAAAAGAAGCAGTCACAAACACTTCGTAGGTAAGGAACTTATAAAGAGGTTGATCGAGAACCCAAATGTCTTACAGACATCAGAAACCACCACTGGAAGGAACGCTCACCAAGGAGCAAAAAACAATTTCTTATTTACCCTAACTGACACCTTACCACTAGGTCACTTAGTTAGAGTATGGGGCAAGTGTTAGGCCTGATCAGACCCGCTACTAGACCCGAATGAACCCATAATAGAGAAGACAAGTGCCATACCCTGACGAGTCTACAACGGAAAAAGGTTAGGTCTAGCGCCAAATGAAAAGGTACACCGCCATTTCTTATATAATGACCATGAAGTCACGTCAAAGGGTAAGCAACACAATTTCCAAGAGAGTCTTTCAAAATTATTAGGAAGTTACTAACTTGGGTGTACGGTAAGTTTTCTATATAGAAGACCTTGTTTTGCAAAGTTTCGAACAGGACGAGGGAGAAGGCATCCAGGTGTTTGCTAGGGGGCAACAAGTGTGAGGCCCGTTATTATGAGCGTTGGAGTGTCTCTCCCCAACACTAACATGCCACCAAAACTCATTGTAGTCATTACAATAATCTAGGTCTTCTTCTCCAAACTCTAAGCCATGTCTTGAGTTTGTGGGGAAGGAGTGTTAAAATCTATTCAAATCAATACATGTTTCATGAGAAATTAAAGTAGCATTGGAATAAAATAAAATAAAAAATGATATTCTCTTTCTAGATACACTCTCATAATCTATATATATATATATATATATATATATATATACACACACACACACTTATGATATTAGTGATATACACAATAACATTGTAACCAACAAATAGGAATCTAGATAAAGGTACATATGCATTTCTCTATTTTTGAAAACCATATATGCGTCATCCAAACTATGCCAATGTGCGTTATGCACATACGCTATGTATTTATTTGGCATTCGGTTTCTTGTCTACATAAATTAAAACAAATATTCATCTTTGTGCATGCATTTTTTGTTTTTGTTTTTGTTTTTGTTTTTAATTCTATTAAAGCATTGCGTTTTAACTTCTTACTACTACATCAGTTATAGCTAAAAGGAAGAAAAAATAACCAACTTGTAATGCATTAATCATTTATCAATTACATGAAATCTCCCGCATTCAAGGTTCCTACAATTCTCCGATTACAATCTTATCTAATAACGTTTTCAAAGTATTGTTCGAATAACTTTTGTCTGTCAATAAATAGGGAACAAGGAGAGAAAATAACTGAAGTCAATAGATTTTTGGCTAAACAAATTCATTGAAATGGATAACTAACAAATTCTCATATCCTTTAGCTTAGATTATTGTATTGTTTTTTGTAACTAAATGTGTGAATAGATCTCATCCAAGAATTGACGATAAAAAAGGCGAAATAAACTGGGGGCTTGAAGATCAATCCACACAAACAAGTCTAACAAAGATACCAATACACCTAACTAACTCGTGGGTCACTCGGTACGCAGACCAACCCGTACAAAAAAGTGACACAATTAAACTGAGTCACAATAATAAAAGAATTGACTTAATTAAGTAAATAATAGAATGACGGATTATTAATTATCACTTCTTTAAACCGATTACTCAAATAGATTAAAACATCTCTCTATGTATGTACACACATACACAGTCTACACTCACAAAAGACAAATATATTTTTCATGACATGTCATGAGAAAGAAAACATAAAAGTAGAGCATACAATAGTCAAATAAGATTCAATTAGGAAAGAAATTAGCACTGTGAATTGACTTATGCCGACCTATAAATACCATTTTGAGGCATGCATAGGCTTTGCTTAATTCACTCACTTTTAGCAAAATTAAACTTTTCTTTAATCGCCCATTCTTTGTGCTTTACTTTAACTCCATTGTTATAGTGACATTTGAACGTGTAATATGATTTTGTTAGTGGAATCAATTGATTATATGCAAAAATAAACCTTACTTTTATCATAATTGTTAATCATACTTCAATGTAACTATCTAATTATGGTGATATTTGAACGTAATGAAATTCTGTTAAGCATAGTTTACTCATAATTATATGCAAGAATTACTTTAGACCATTCTTTGATATAGTGATATTTGAACGTAATGAAATTCATTTAGCAACATCAACTCATTCTATACTACATTAAACCTTTCTTGGAGAGAGAGATTTACTTAATCTTTATGCTAATTAATATAATGACCATTAATACAGTGGTCCAATATGGGACCTAGGAAGTTTTTTCCAGCTGAAATATCATATATTATGCAAGATTACAGCTTTCATTTACACACGCGTGCTCGTTTGTATCACCTCATATCCCCCGTGGGTTTACTCGATTTCCCTCCTCCTCTCCAAGTAACTTTATGCAAGAACGAACTATTAAAGTGACTGAGTGTCTCACACGAGTCACACTGAAAAAGAAAGAAGACAAATAATATTATGGTGGAAGTGATGAAACCTACTAATAAGTTCCACATTTTGGTAGTTAAAATCCGAACACTAGTAAATTGATATATTTACTAAGGCATTAGCTCGCCTTAATATATGTCTCTACTATATATCCAAGTTGGGCATCCACCATATACATGCTCTAACTTGAGGAGAAGTATTGTCAACTTAAAGAAAAATATTGAAATATTTGTAAATATGATTTTTTAAGAAGTAACAATAGATGTGAAGTTACAATTAATTTAAGACTTGAAAGTACAAATTGGTCTAGAAAACTTATAGAAGTAACAACACATGTTAAGTTGGTTAGAAAAAAATGTAACACACAAATTCAGTTGTCTCACATATTCCCAAGGCATTAGTTCGGACCCCAGTTTCAGTTTCTACCACGTCAGTCAGGCAGTCATGATATACATGCGCCAACTTGAGAGAAAATATTCAAATATTGTATATATGAAAAAAAAGTGTAAAAGTAAACAACACATGCTAAGTCACAGTTTTAATTGATTGATTGAAATATTGTACAAAGGGAAAAGTAAAATTCAAGGTGATATTCTAAGTATAGGTTTCATGTGCATTTGTAGTTACCTCATTTACTTACTTCATTTTCTTAGAACAAGTCCAGTTTTGTATATAAATGATTTAATGGCATCAGTCACTATGATGACAAAGAAAGATTTATCTTTTTATTTTCTACATTGAATTAGAGGCTTGTTCACCTAGAAGTCACAAGTTTCAGTCATACCATATTCAATTTGAATAACATCAAATTTTAGCAAAATACATGAATAAGACATGTGCAAAATTATAGTAAGTAATGCTATATATGCTAAATATTGTACAAAAATATTTGTACAAAGTGATGTGTCAATTATTAAGAGATGAGACGTCATATATTCTACTTATAGCATGGACAAATCAAAGTACGCCAAGTGAACAATATATCGTATAAATTAGGCGCGAATCATGAGAGGATGATTATATCATATGTGTCAGATTATTATTCGTTTAAACTTAATTTTAAACCACCAAATTAGAAATTATATTTTGCCACAGCCACATACCACTTTGTACAAAGTTCGGGACAAATAACATTTTTAACTTAATAATACTAATTTGACAGTGATTTGAAGGGAGTTTAATTAGTACTATATTGTATAACTGAATGCCCCATAATTATTCTTTAAATTTCATTAAATTTGTATAGTTACATGTAAATTTACAGTTGTGTTGTTGGATTGATAATTCATTAGTGAATTATTCATGTGATAAGGAGAGTAATAGTGTGAGTGAGTCATGTGAATATGTAATCACTTTTTTTTAACTGCTCCTTTCCTCAGAGTCTCATATGCAATATATTTTTATTGCAACATTTTCATGTGAAAATACAAAGAAAGTAAGCAAATTTAAAGGGACATTTAACAAAGGAGAGTCAACGTCATATATATATAGCCAGTTAATAATAATAAAAATTAAAACAGTCAGTTTTTTGTTGCGGGCTCTCAGGAATTTCATGTAATTAAATTTCATAAATGATAAAAACATTCCCATTTTAACTCCACAAAACAGTTACAGCAATGCCAATTCTTTATATATATATCGTTTTCGTAGCACTTCACAACAGTTACGTAAAACTCTCTCTCACTATATGCATGTAAATATATAGATCCACATGCACACAATCAAAACCTGAGAAAAGTTGTTCACCATTTCTATAGATCATGAGCTCGAAAATGAGTTTCAATATTATTAGGAAGATAGGTTTCATTTTATTGGTTGTAGGTTTAGTAGTTGCAGAGAATTGTGGTGCATTGTTTGTTGAAACTAAAAATAGGCAATTTGTGAAAGATGGCCACCCATTCCTCTTCAACGGATTCAACTCTTACTGGATGATGACAAATGCTGTAGAGCCAAGCAATAGGTACAAAATCTCCCAAGTGTTTCACGACGCTAAGCGAGGGGCCCGACTTAGTGTATGCAGGACTTGGGCATTCAACGACGGAGATGATTACCATGCTCTCCAGAAATCTCCCGGAGTATATGATGAAACCGTCTTTCAGGTTAATATAATTACCAACCTTTTATGTCTTTTAATTACAAGTTCATTGTCGGAGCCAGAAGTGAGTTGCAGTAGGCATGAGCCCACCCAATCCTACCTCAAATGCTTTAACCAGCATTAGTTACGTCCAATTTTTAAGGTTGTGTGATTGACCCATTCAATTCCTCCTAAATTAGTTTAACTAACATTAGCTGCCCAACAATTTAGATTCTATACAAAAAAAATTGTCCCCATGTTGAGCCTCAAGCCTGACTCCGTCGCTTGTAACTTTACTATATACGCTCACTCGTTACATGTTAATTTGTTTGTACTTTGTATGTGTAGGCACTTGATTTTGTAGTTTATGAGGCAAAGAAATATGGGGTGTACTTGATTTTAACCTTGGTGAATAATTACCAAGATTATGGAGGAAAACCCCAATATGTAAAGTGGGCTCAAGAATCTGGCGCCAACATTTCTAATGTAGATGATTTCTACACTAATGAACTCGTAAAAGAGTACTATAAGAATCATGTCAAGGTAAAAATCAGTTGAATATATGGATTCTGAATCAGATATGAAATATATATGTTCATTTGTAACTAAAAGTTTGGTCACAGAAAGTGTTAACAAGGGTCAACACCATCACCGGGACAGCTTACAAAGATGAGCCAACAATTATGGCATGGGAGCTAATGAACGAGCCCCGCTGCGAGGCTGATCCCTCCGGTAACACCGTAAACGTACGTACGTAACTCGATTGAATCATGCATGAATATTACTCAATAATATGCAAGTAACTTGTTACAATTAGTATTCATATTTCAATATTGTTGGATTTTAATAGAGATGGGTTCAAGAGATGGCTCCGTATGTGAAGTCTATTGACAATAAGCACTTACTGTCCGTCGGGATGGAAGGATATTACGGAGACTCAGTGGCGGAGAGGAAGCACTATAACCCGAACAATTACCAAGTCGGGACAGATTTCATTGCGAGCCATCTCGTCAAAGAAATTGATTTTGCAACTATACACGCATATCCCGTTTCATGGTAAGTACATTACATACATAGTATTGGATACAAGGACGGATGTAGGAGGAGGAGTGTAGGGGCAGTTGCACCCACTGAACTTCTTTTTGCTGAAAATTTACCATGTTTTTTATTGTTTTTTTTTATTTTTATCTCTATTCATTTTCAAATTTTGCCCTCACTGAATTGTTAATTTTTCCGGTAAGCTAATATTCTAGATCCGTCCCTGATTGGATATTACTCAAATGTCATAATCAATTGACCAATTAAATTTATTGTGTAGGTTGCCCGGATCAAACGAGAGCACACAAATGTCGTTTATCAAAACGTGGTTGACGATCCACTGGAAAGATTCGGTGAGAACACTGAGAAAACCTTTGATTTTTTCCGAATTCGGAAGATCAAAGAAAGATCCAGGGTACAGCACAAGTGTTAGGGACTCATTCATGAATGTGGTGTACTCGGAGATCTACAAGTTGGCGAGAAAAGGAGGAGTGATTGGGGGAGGATTGGTTTGGCAGATAATGGCTCAAAATATGGAATCATATTATGATGGACTTGAAATTGTGTTGTCTGAAGAGCCATCAACAAGAGAGGTCATGGCTCGCCAATCTGCGAGAATGCATCACCTTCAACGCTCATTCAACAAGAGGCCTAGGCCATAAACCATATATACCATACTAAATACATTATTTTATAGTGTTCAACAAAGAAGCATATATACAATATTGAAAAGAATATGTATTCATTTCAGAGTTCTGAAATTAATTCAACTACTATTGGAAATTTTGTTTGTTTAATTGATTGAATCATGTTAGAAAGAGGAGATAATCTCCCTACTTTTCGTCCCTCGTTAATTTTAAGTATGAGTCTCTGAGTGTGTATATTTTAGAAGAAATTACAGATAACACATCTGTACTATAAACTTTTTACTTTTTACTATCCTTAACTTATTTTCGTAACTTTGGACTACCCTGAATTATACACATCATGTTCCGTCAGTTACATTTGACGAAAAATGACACTGTTTGGTCATGTGCCCACATGATCAATTTTTTTTTGAAAACCCCAAAATGCCCTTGACTTTACCCTTCTTCTTCAAC